>JAMKCH010051804.1:0-10236 GCA_023653785.1 Ophioderma brevispina | reverse complement strand
TACATTTAGAGAGATGCATATTTTGCTGAGTAAGTCTGTTACTGTGAAAAATCAATGAATGCTAAAATAAATGTCCAGAAATGAGTGGCACAGACTCCACTGTTGCTTGTAAATGAACAAACGAAAGGTGTAAACAAATCTCTTGCAGGAAAAAGACTCATTGAAATAGAAATATTGATTTTGCATACTATACCCATTTTCTTTATGTCTAAGTCAACCTCAAGATTGCATCAGATTTCAGATGGCAATAGAGGCATTCATGGTGCTGTGTTATTCTAGCGAACATGATATCAAGACATACAAATGGGGATGCAAGGATTTGATTCCGTCTTGATAATGAATGCATTCAAAGAAGTTGATTGTGGTGATTGGTCTTGTATAGATGCACTAGGTTTAGTAGTTAGCATGGTAAATGATCAAGGGCTGATGTAAGACATTATTGAAAGGTGGCAGGGGAAGATAAATTGTCTCACTTTGCTAATTTAGTTAAAGGTGCGTGTTCCGGTCATCTTTGGGGACCCCCCCCCCCGATTTACCCTGAAGTAGTATCGATTTTGATATCAGATGAAAGGCCGTATTTTTCTCATTGTCGTCCTGAAATTTGAGCCCTCAAATCCATTTCATTCCCAAGATATACACAAAAAACCGCCATTTTAGTGTTTAATCATCAATATTAGAATAGTATTGAATAGGGCTTTGCAACATGCATTATTGCGTCTACATTCAAAACTGCAAGTTTGTTTCCCATGGTACTTGATGGGGTGTATGTGCAAGTGCCAGGCTCTCATATCAAGTAGAGAACCCAATACATATAAATCAACAAGCACTTTTAACTCTAAAGCATCTCTCTACTGGTGGTCTGTCTGTAAGTGTGTCTGACTGCGTCTATTTTCTCGGAGTCTGAGGGTCGCACGTTCCTGAAAATTGGTGGATGGGTGCTCCTTGACCGAACGAAGACCGAGTTTGTTTTGGTTAGTGGATCAAAGGTCATTGAGGGTCATTCAAGGTCAGAGGAGGTCAAATGGGTAAAGGTTGGTGTATGGACATGAAACTTGGAGGGTGGGGTCGATTGTTGATGCCGAAAATTTTAAAGGTCACAACAAGGTCATTGGGGGTCATTCAATTGTTATTAATTATGGAATGTTAGATGAATTTTCAGGGCAAAGATAGTTGCAGCTTTTGGCCTCGTATTTTTATGCCCAAATATACACCTATATCAATGCACATAAAAATCCATTTGCATAGTGGGTACAGTTCACTGGTAGTCTGGGCAAAGCTTATAACACAGGATAGTCTTGTCAAAGAATCAGTTGGTTAAGGCACTATTCAGTGATTTGCTAAATCAGAAAATCAAAAAAAATCAAAATCAGATTGTTGCATGTCTATAAAACAAGTATAGGTTCCTAACATACCCTACAAATCATGGACCAGAAGAAGCCTATAGGCGAAAATAGTTTTTCGGACACTTACTACAAACCATGTAAGTGAATGGAGAGCATATTTTTGAACAGTGCATTGGTCTTCCTTTTCGTCAAATTCTTCCATTGGGAAAAAGAGTAACATATGAGAATCACAGTTATCCTTCACCTTTTAAGACTATTCCTGTCTCCAAATTTCAAATATTTTGTCTATTTGGCAAAAATCACTGATAGTGTCTTTAATAGTTATTGGTAGGTTATAAGTGTGAAGCTCCATGAGTATCACAAATACATACTAGGACACGCATTCATAATATTGGGCTTGATGGTACAAGAAATGATTTGTTCAATTTCTCTGACTGAAGTTGTTTCATGTAAGTAGTTTACATTATATTTCATAGGAAAATCCCCATGACCTTACCGAGTTTTGGCATTATAGGTAATTTGTCCTGAAACTTCAAACATATTGGGTGGTAACCTTTCCACCCCTGAAACCGGGCTAGATCTGCTTAGGTTATAAAACACAAAGTCAGTGTTTTTAGATGGCTACCCATACAAGCCATTTCAACACCACTGACCTAAGACTAGGGGCTTGTTTGGACTCATTGAGATGCACTTGTTGATTGTGAATTCTAAATATGATTTGACAATGTATCATTTAAAGTTTTTGGACAAAGAGTTGAAACAATATTTCATTCTTTTAGTTGCCTACAGGGTCAAAAAGCTTAAGCATTTATTGCAGGTAATACAAGGGTATTCAAAAATGTGAATCTCATCATGCAGTGAGTATTTGGGGTGGGATCCTCTAATTCAGGGACGTAGCTTGGTCAAACGGTTTATACTTCAGGCGCGTAGCTTGGTCAAACGCGTTTAGGGTACTTTTCTTTTATCGTGTTTTGTACCTACAGTCGCCTAATACTGTCGATCCTCCCCGCATGTCCGAAAAAACTACTTACCTGTAATATTTTTTGTGGTGATCTGAAACTTCTACGTCCGTGAAGCACCAAGCCAATGGTACATCGAATCCTGAAAATATAAAGAACCTCTCATGCCACCTATCGACATCATTACTCACAGTTTATGTGTGTCGTAGTATAGTTGACAGTGTTAAGAATGCTGCGCTGTTAGCCAGGGCTCGTAAAGCGGTCACAATATGCATTTGAGAATGAGTGCAGTGGTAGCAAAGAGGGGGGGGGGGCAGGGCGGGGGAAGAAGACACAACCTTTGTGGTGATCTTGCCCCCATTTGCCCCCTGAAATTAGTGATTTACCAGGGCCATTATAACCCCCAGGGACAAATTTTAATAATGCTTGCCCCCCTTGAAAATGTGTGTGCCCCCCTTTGCCCCCTAAAAAAAAGCTGGCTACGCCACGGCTTTGCGTGTGAATCGTGCTTACAAACTAAGCAGAATTGACAGAGTCGAAGTTTGTAGGTGATGAGAATGTAGGTGTACGGGAGCCAAAGGAATACACCATTTTTGTTAGCTTGCGATTTTGTTCATTTTATTTAAAGGGGATGTGGAAATAGATGGACCACGTACCACAAATCATTTTGCAAGAGACATAAGATTAGAAAGGTATTTTTAAATCAATTTTCGGGATGCATGAAACTTCAGCTGCAAAATTCTGCACCATTAACCTTTTTTCATCAGGATTTGTGTCCACGGCCATGACCGCGGTGTTTTCCGATGGATTTGAGATGGCTTTTTTATTGGTTAGGCTTATACTTGGGAAAACATGTGGTGAATTGAAAAGCTCATCATCTTGTTACTCTGAACTATTCATGGGCATCTGGAGCATTGAAGATAAAAAGCGGCGGAAATCCCAAATGCTCTTTACAAAATACATAATTATGACTTTGTAACCCCAAATCAAAGAATATTGTTGACATTCCTGCAAAACTTAAGGGGGTCAGATTTAGACCATTAACTTGTTTAGGGGTTATAATTGGAAAAACTTGTTTAGGAGGAATTTTTTGGGGGAAAGCGTGCTTAAAACTTGTTTAGGGGGTAATTTTGCCTCACAAAAAAAAAACTTGTTTAGGGGGGGCTTCGAAAAAAATTTGGTCACGAATGTGTACACTGTCTACTGAGTGGCCCCCGGGGTGTGTGATCTCATATGACTACTGCATTTAAAATATAGAAGCAGTTTCTGTGAGACTTGTATTGAAATATTGTAAATAAAGTAAAAAAAAAAAACAAACAAACAAATGCCAGTGCTCACGTAGAGAGCTAGCACATGTACAGTACAACTTATGAAATTCATTTTGACTCCCTTGCCATGCTGGGACATTAAAACAGTCCAGAAGAAAGCGTACATGACGTATACATACAAGTGCGTACATAGTCATAATTTCCCACAATGCAATGCGACCCCGTTTTAAAGAGAAATACATTAGGTTTTGAACATTTCACCCCGGGGACAGTTTATTTTACATTCTGAAGCTGGAATCTTCACTACATAAAGATTTTTAAAGCTTTCAATGGGAGATATTAATTAAGAGATATGACGTCATCAGTGGACATTCTTTCAATAATTAAATTTTGACACATAATAAAAAGTTTGAAAATAGAATTGTTTATTTATAATGTGTTTGGCATTAGTTCTGAAATTTGTATCCTTGCTCATATAAAGACTGAGTGAAATCCAAGAGGATTTCATAAAGTTGTTGTATTTCTTTATAATTGGTGATGTATGTACGTAATGTACGTATATACATACAAGTACGCTATCGTCTGCACTGTTAATAAATATGGGTTATGTAATGAAGTGACGACCATGTTGGCCCGTGGGCCCATTGATTTTTGGCCTCGACTTCCTCTAAAATATAATAAAGGGGAAACACAAAATTTTCAGGTGTTTTTGGCCCTCAAGTAGGAGACTTTCAAACATGTTTGGCATTTCTTGCCTTCAGATAAAATAATTGAGAATCCCGTACTAAAGCAACACACCTGCTTTGCTGATGTTATAACTTTTTTTTATATCAGTTGCAATTTTATAGCAGGAATACAGCTTAGCGATATAAATGCCAAGAATTGACTTTTCTGTCACTCGTACTAACCTCACTCCTCCCACAGGTAGGAAATTCAGTACCATTAGTGATCCCTCCAGAAAACACTGTATTGATTTGAACATATCTTCAAGCAATATCATATTGGGACTGTGGATGAGGTCGCGGTGGAGTGTGATTTGGCATGGCAGCTGAGACGTGTTTAGACGAGACCATGCAGAGGTTCCAGACCCACGTATGAGCCTTGTACTATTAGCACGCAAGTTTGTTGGAATGAAGCACATCAAGGTTTTTACAAGTGAATAATTGGAAGATGGTGAAGATGAAGGTGAAGATGGTGTGAAGATGGTGATGATGTTGGTGGTGATGATATTGGTGATGGTGGTGGTGATGAGGAGACGAGGGGGAAGAAGAGGATGAAATGATGAAGGGATGAGGTTGATGATGATGAGAGATGTGAGCGAGGAGGATGGAGGAGGAGGGACCATGATGATGAGTAGGACCATGATAATGCTGATGATGATGATTGGACCATGATG
Organism: Ophioderma brevispina; assembly: GCA_023653785.1. Classification (NCBI taxonomy): domain Eukaryota; kingdom Metazoa; phylum Echinodermata; class Ophiuroidea; order Amphilepidida; family Ophiodermatidae; genus Ophioderma; species Ophioderma brevispina. The sequence continues at coordinate 5,270 of JAMKCH010051804.1, read as the reverse complement.
GTGATGATAGAAAAACCAGATGATGATGACCATGTGATGATGATGGATATGACCATGGTGATGATTAGGACCATGATGGATGAGTAGGACCATGATGATGATTAGGACCATTGATGATGATAGGAACATGATGAAATAGGACCATGTGATGATAGGACCATGATGATGATTAGGACCTGATGATGATAGGACCATGAGGATGATAGGACCATGAGATGATTAGGACCATGATGATGATGATTGATTAGATTCCTTTGATATGATAGACCATGATGATGATTATGACCCTGCCCGGATGATGATTAGGACCATGATGATGATTGGACCATGATGGTGATAGGACCATGATGATGATAGGCCATGATGATGATAGGACCATGATGATGATTAGACCCATGATGATGATTAGGACCATGATGATGAGTAGACATGATGGATGATAGGAACCTGATGATGATTATGACCATGATGATGATTAGGACATGATGATGATTAGGACATGATGATGATAGGACCATGATGAGATAGGACCATGATGATGATAGAACCATGATGATGATTAGGACCATGATGATGATAGGACACATGATGCTTGATTAGGGACCATGAGGATGATTAGACCATGATGTGATTATGACATTGATGATGATTACATGATTGCAATTATGATTATAATGAAAGATTGTTAATCATCACATGTTCTAAATGCATAGTGAGTATGACAAATGCAAGATATACAACTTAAAACCTCAAAGTTATATTTACGCAACTCAGTCTTGCCACCAAGAGCTCTTCTTACCACCAATACCGTACCTAGCACACCCCGGACAAGAATCCTAACAAGATTTTAACGAGCGGATGAAGGCTGACACACAGAGCTTGTCACAGCGGCAAATGGCACTTTTGTTTGCGTGAGTGAAGGCGAGTTGGCATGTACCAACTGTTGCCGAATATTTATTATTACACCAATGGAAGTCACTTCTGAGGACAATATGTGGCAAATTGAGCCAAAGGTTCAAGCTAGTATGGAAGCTGTGAACTTAACGGGACACACATAGATTTACTTAGGTCAAAATTTCTTAAAATTTGCACTTCCATTTGGATTGGTTGTAACACTATGAGTTCACAATATGATCATCCACAAGGACCCACGTTCTGGGTTGTAGCTTATAGACATGAAACTGACCTTGTGTGATCTGGGTATCATATATCATACCGAAAAACCAGGGGGTGTATTTTCTAAATACAATGGTTAATGAAAGGTTTACTGAACTGTGCCAAAGGGAATTGAGAATACTTTCCATAGTGAAAACACCTCTCGAGAAAGTTTCAGAGGTTTATTGGGTGACCAAGTAGAAAATAAAACCCTAACCTAGTTTTGACTTGCCTTCTGCCCAGTTTAAACCTTAGAGAAGATATGCTTAGATTTTCTGTCATGTATAAACAGCAACCATCATAACACTATTTTGGGTCGTCTGCAAAGGGGCACTTAGGGATTGCTTGGTTGTGTGTGTGTTTCTCTAAGTATCTTTGTATAGGTCTAGCATTTATAGCTGACAGGACCACAATAGCAATCCGTTGTAATAGTATGTATGGATTGGTGTTCTGTGGATGTGTGTGGGGGTGGGTGTGCTGGTGTGTGTGGTGTGTGTCACAAATTGTTAAGTTTTTTGTAAAATTGTTCTCAGTTGCAAAGTTGAAGTTCAATTGGAACCAAACATCTGTCATAGGGGCAACCATGGGATCCCGTATGTTGATGAGGTCTCATAGGTCATGTGGGTCAAGTTGAAAAATGGCAAAAATGTTTTACAAAATTGATCTACTTTGAAAAGTTGAAGTTCAAATTGTCATGTGCAATATGGGATCCTTCATTGTTGATAGGTCAAAGGTTCATGTGTGCAGGTCAAAGGTCATTGACGTCAAGTTGAAAATTAGGGCTAAAAATGTAAAATTGACCTCAATTGAAAACTTGAAGTTCAATGGAACCAAACTTGTGTCATGGTGCACCATGGATCCCTCATATGTTGATGAGGTCAAGTCATGTGCCAAAGTCAAAGGTCAGGGAGGCAGCCCACAGCTTAATATTCTTGAAATAGTGATCCCGAAAAGCCTGAGAACCACAAAATTTTAGTTCGCCATTTTTTCTTCTGAGACACTTTTCTTTTGCCTGCACGGCGACAGTTTTTCATGCCAATATTGAAATAATTGAAAGAATGGCTGTGTACAAAACATTAGGAAACAAGTCCAGTCGTGGCGTATCGGGCCTGCCAGCTCTAAGGGGGCAAATTCCCAGTCTTGGGAAATTTTCCCTCTCGGGGGTACAAAAGGCAATTTTTCCGGTCAGAGGGCTAAAAAACGGCTTGATTTATAGCATGATTTTTGCAATTTTTTATTTTTTGACAGCCAAGTCGTCGGGGGGGGGGGGGGAACCTGCCCCCCTGCCTGTTAGGTCAACTCAGTCCAGTGTAACCTCAAAAAGCTAAATCAAATTTTCATTTCAAACTTTTTTTAAGTGGAAAGGCGACCATTGTTTCATTATAAATCTGAAAAATACATTAGTACTCATAAGTGGAGAGATATGCTAGATCTAGTTAAGTATGTGGCAAAGAAAACGATTTCAAATCCCTGGTTTTATAGTTTCCTGTTGCCAGGTGCAACACAAATGTGCGACATAGGTGTGTAGACTCGCCTTCTTCATTTCCTGTGAAAGGGAAATGAAATAAATCTACAATTTACTTGAGTAAAAGAAAAATGGTCTACAGCATAATCCTTGATTTGTCACGGCCTTAATAATTAGTTATACATGAAGGAGGCTAAACTATAATATTGTTTGAATACTCTGTTTACCTTGAAGGCAGTTTGCAACAAATTAGCTGTACCTTAGGAAAGGTAAGTATTTCTCAATGTATGTTAGTTATTGTGGTTACTGCACGGTTGGCTATCCGATGGTGTAGGATATCCATATCCATGGCTTTGATCACTCACGATGGAGGAACCCCTCCTAGAATGCTTCCACAAATCTCTATCTTGGCCATTCTTGCAATTGGACCAAGTGTTTGGTCATTTCGTCTCTCCATCTGGTTTTGGACGTCCTGGCTTTTGGCCATTCTATGGGGGTCCACTCTGTCACTATGTTGGTCCACCTGTTTATCGGGCAGTCTAGCAACATGGCCTGCCCATCTATGTTTGGCACTCCTCATGAAGTTGATAATATCAGTAACTCATGTCTGTGATCAGATCCCACAGTTTTCTATTTTTATCTTGGAGTCTGATTCCAAGCATGATTCGCTCCATCTTCCTCTGTGCAACTGAAAGGCATCTCCATCGTGGTGTTATTCAACGCCCATGTTTCACTGCCGTATGTCATAACAGGAGAATTATTCATTGAACACCTTTCTTCTTGGCTCCATACTTGATCTCTTATGTTTCATGATGTTTCCACTTTGGAAATGCTGTCCAGCCTAGTCCAAGTCTCCTTTGATTCATGGTGTGGTCTTAAAACATCACTTTGGTTTTCCAAACATGCATGCTGAGTCCGACAGGTTTGCTGATGCTGTGAATATCATTTAGCATACTTTCCAATTCTCTGGTGACTTGGCCATCACGGATATATCGTCGCGCCCCCAGCGTAGGATATAAAGTTAGAAACTTGAGTGTTTTAGGGTGGGGCGTGAGGGAAGGATTATAAATTGTAAGGGTAACATCAAAATTGAAGTTATACTTGAGAATTACTTTCTTCCTTTTCATTCACCAAAACCCTGCCTGCCCAAAATTTGGTATGGTTACTCGAGGGATTAGCATTGGATGGCTGAGAAACCCCTTCCCACACATTGGAATAGATAAAACCAATGTGGCGTTTACACTGAGCAAAGCTTGTTATTGGATTAACTTTTTTCAATGACAGCTAAGGATTAGCATACTTTAATTTGTGTGCAGTTGTTAACACTTACACTGATTTTGAATTCGCATTCAGAAAAATGAATAAAATATTGCTTGATGAAGGCCGAAGTGTACGGCTCGGTGGGACGTATGCTTGGTAAACTTGGAATATCGATAAATGACTTTTCTTTACACTAAAAAAAGTTGTAATACAATTACGACTAATTCGATTTCACCTCAAATGAATGATGAATCTAGTATCATTTCATTTCATTTCATGTCATTATTTCCTGATCCCAATCAAAATATCAAAAAACAAACATACAGTAATGATGGAAGGATGACCAAAGCGAGCAAGCTCGAAAAAAGATGGCCACCATATTACTAAGTTACGGTGCAAGGGACAAGGACAAATAACAATAAAACAAAGACAACAGTAAGTGTATAAACAGACAAGACAAGACACGTGCAGAAGACATATGTTGGCTAACTTTGGCAATTATATATATATTATAAAAACGGAATGCTACACAGCTAGCATGTGAAGCAAATTTAAAAAAGGTAAAGAATGGTAAGTGGTCCGCATCTCAAGTCAAACAATCCGACGCCCAAGCACAAACCAGTGGCAATGGACAAATATAGAAACTATTATCGATTATGCAGAAGAGAAAAAACACCGAGAGTGGACTTTAATGGACCGCTCAACCGAGATGCGGACCCAACTGACCAGCCATAAATTACCAATATCTTAAGGATATAGTGATAATAAATGGGGATTTATTACATGCACTTAAAGACATTAATGGAAACAGAGTTGCGAATAGAGCATCAATATCATTACAGGATGGGAGCCTGTCTTCTGATCGTATTCTAGAAAGAATCAGTAAAAGAATTTGAGGACGATAAAGATCAGAAGACCGGGTTACCATACCTGTGGATGGAATTGAACTTTAATAAAGAATCTGGAGAAATTATCGGGAAGAAAATTAGTGTAAATTTATTACATAAATATTTGCCTTGAAGTTTATGCAAATCATAGACCGTGAGAGTATTGAGTTGGGCAAAAAGTGGTGGTGAATGAGCCAAGAAACGTGAAGAATGCACAACGGAACAATACGTTTTTGCATTAAGGTGAATTGAATTCAAATTGGAATTGTTTTTGTCAGCCCAGATTAAAGTACATATTGAATGTGGGAAGAACTAAAGTGGTAATATCAGAGAAAAATAATACTTAAAGTGTGAAAGTTGCTTAACGAAATAAAAATGCCAGTTATTGGATACAAGCTTAGATATGTGTGATGTGTGCTGTTCCAAGTTAAACATCATCCAGGATACACCAAGGAATTTAGTATTAGAAACGTCTGATGGATATCATTGTTATCAATATGAAT
>JAMKCH010051803.1:0-27990 GCA_023653785.1 Ophioderma brevispina | reverse complement strand
CTAAAATAATAAAAAATCACAACTTAATTTTTCTTATTATAAAATTTAATTTTTCTATTTTATTAATATTTAAATTGATTTAACAAAATAAACTGCAATGTACGTACTTTCACTGGCCTGTTTGACCGCCACCCGAACAGAAAGTCGGTGTCGCCCTGCGCAGCCCGAGATCAAATCAGCGTGACTCACGTCTAAATTGCTAACATTTAGTAAAAATAGTAATTGTGAACAAGATGGAAAAAGGATTTTCCCCCCAACGTAACTGTTTCAAGTTCCCAACCAACACGAAACCACTGCATATGTGGATACCCTTAAAAATTTCAAGTTACAAAAGCTGTTTATATCTTTTGAGTCTTTATAACTGGAGATGTCAAGTAATGTAAACGAGTTGTGCCTTTTTTAAGTTGGCTTCACTCATATGATTAGGTTGTAATAACAATGCAAAAAGATCATTTTTTTGAGTGTATTATGGACGTACTGTTAACATCAAAACATCTATTCTTAGTGTATGAATGGCAGCTATCAAAAATTTCACATGCATTTCTTGTGCAAAAATAGTTATATAGACATATGCCCATTGTCAACGTCATGTGTTTGGGGGACCGGATCTCCTTATCGGATTATAAAGTGAGGCAAAGTGAAAAATCTTCTACTTCCCGTGAAAGTGAAAATGGTCCATGAATGGCAGAAATACGGTTTCAGTGCAGTTTTTTTCTAAACCAGTTTAGAACTACTTTGCGCCCGGAATCAAGACATATCCTACTTATTAAGCCAATTGAGCTTGAGCAAAATGCATACATCGTCTATAAACATCTGAATGTGTTGCTTTTAAATTAAAAAACCCAACACAATGGATTGTTTTGAAAATAGCTGCCCTGCATTCGCTATCCCAAAGAACTTTTTAGGGTTTACATGTATTTCAACGTAGGACACCTGTATGACTATTTTCACTGGGCACTCTTTGGGGGCCCGGCGACGTCATCAAAAGTCAAAATGGATACACCCTTAACAATGAATTATAATTTTATTTTTAGAGGGAATAGGTTTGAGAGGCTGAATTACTTCTGATTCAAATGGTCATATATCATGTATATAAACATATGCTGATTGAATATATTAGGGTTTTTGTTCTCCTTTAAGTTCGAGCAATACTTTTGGGTCTGTATTGTTGTTTAGAGTCCGTTTATGACATAAATTAGTGTTTACGCTTCCTTGTTTGTTTTGTTCTTACGCAGCCTACGTACAAGTAAACCAATTCCTGAATGAGGCTTTTTTCAGTCTACTCTGCGAGTCTTTCACCCGGTCCTTACACCACAATTCACCAAAAGAAGGTCTGTAGTCTTAATTGTACACTAATTTACTATTATCTTTTGTAGACCAATGACTTTTCATGTTATTTTGCGCAGCTCTCTTTCAGCAATTGGCCACAACTCTCCCCATATAATGTGTGCTTGTAGGGGGATCCCTGTACCTCCTCTACAGTTATCTGTTACCTTCCCAGCTTGAATAATGCTGGTACCCATTTATACACCTGGGTAGGGAGGAGTACTTGAGTAAAGTGCCTTACTCAAGGGTCAAATCACATTAGTTTTTTCAATCCCGTTGTGAATCGGTTTTTTATACTCAAGTTGTATAACTACCAAAATCCAAAGAGATAGAGTCTTTCCTCCAAGTCCTATCGGCCTGCATCATCTTCCTTCTTCTGCAGTGCTGTTTTGTTCATATCTATTTGTAGTAAGTTAAAGTTGAGCTTATCTTTTTGTGGGCCATGGGCCTCCAGCATAGTGCAGACCACTTGCAATCCGTTTTGTGGCGTGTGTGTGTATATGTATTTGTCACTAAAATTGTTTTTTTTCTTAAATTGACTCATTGCAAAGTTGAAGTTCAATTGTAACCACACTTTTGTCACAGGTGCACCATGGGATCCCTCCTATGTTTATGAGGTCCCTGTGCTAAGGTCAAGGTCATGTGAGGTCAATTTGTAAGATAGGCTGGGCGGGCCCACAGCTATTCCTTTGAATATAGCGAGTGCAAACCGAGAACCACGAATTCTAGTTCTCTCATCATTTATTATAAATATAATTTCTGCTCAGACAGCCTGGCTATGCTGAGCCTCTGTGATCACTTAGTATCTCTCTATCTGTCCACAATTGCAATGCTTCTTACAGAGCCTGGAGGTAGATTTGATGAAACTTGGTCAAATTGATAATTTGTAATCAGGACTATTACAATATGGACTAAGACCCTTTAAAGGAGCATTTCGTGATTCACAGCCTCGTCCTCTTGACCTGCCTTAAAAAAATTTGAGATTTGCATATCATCTGAATTGTTTTTCTAAGTATACAGTGTGTACTTAAACTTTACAATGAACTTTTGATCTACTACTCTGGAAAAAAGTTTTTCTATGTTTCTGTCTGTAAACGGACAAGATTCAACGCAGTGCTTATGAGGCAATTTATACAACATTTGCTTTTAAAATAAGAGCTACCCCCCTTGTAGTAGATCTTCTTTTTTTCACGGTGACTGTGTAGCCGACGACAACTCGGCCCTTGGATAGGTAGTACTGGTTAGCAGGATACCAGTATCAGGCCCTCAATGAAACCTGACTTTACCATTATTCATTATCATGTCGACTTGACAGCCGTTCTTGCGCATGTCAGTACAATCGGACAAACATATTACCAAGGCCGCGAGTGTCCGTCAATTCTTGCATTTCCTGTTTAAAGGCTTTTGATTAATACATTAAATATAAATTAAAATTAAATAATAAAATAACTTCAAATACTCGTATAAATCAATCTTGAACGTTTTGTTGCAGTAGCCTCCTCCGTATTGTTCTTTTGTTTTATCACAAGAATAATAATTTTGCATAGAAATATCAAAGAGGGTCAAACTCAACCGTGAACATGAATAATAGTAACAATTAAGGTCACCCGAGACAATGGTATCCTCAATGTCAGTATATTGACGTCCTCAATTCATATCCTAGTACGTCAGCCAGGACCAGTTTTGGGCACCAAGGGGTAGGTGAAAGAGTAAAAATTCATTGCTCCACATGTAGGGGTAATATGTGGGGATCATCGCCTGGGTGGATGTAGAAATCATAATTGGTGAATTTTTTTTTATGGGCCAAAAAAGGTCAAAATTGACCCAATTATGTAAAAATCATAGAATGGTGATTCCAACTTCCTATTAATGTAATAGTATTAATTTCCTCGCCCACTTATAGCTGTAGATTCAAGAAGAATTTTGAATGTTGGAATCTGGGGTTATTTTTTGCCCCAAAAGAACCACACAGGTGTAAAAATTGACCCAAATAAGTAAGAATCATAGAATGGTGATTCCAACTTCATATTAATGTAATATTATTTAATTTTTCTCCCCCACTTATATAGCTGTGATTCAAGAAGAATTTGAATGTTGTGAATCTGGGGTTTATTTTTTGACCCCCAGCAAGGGCCCAAAAGTGGTCAAAATGACCCAAATGAGGTAGAAAATCATAGATGTTGTGGTATTTTTCCATCTTAACCTAGTCTTCATTTCCCTCACTCTAGAGTCAGAAGAGTCCCGAAGAAAATGGAATGTTGGAACTAGGGTCAAAATTGACTCCAAAAGGGTGTGAAAAAGGGCTACTATTTGACCCAATTACATAAAAATCAAGACTGGTGATTACTTTATTCCAACTTTAATATTCGAATTAAACTGCAGTAGTATTTCATTTCCCACTCTATTAAAGCAGTAGATTTCCAAAAGAATTTGAAATGTTGGAATCTATCTGGGTCCAAATTGACCCAGAAAATGCAAAAAAGGGTCAAAATTGACCCAAATATGAGTCAATAACAGTTAAAAATGCAAGGTAATCATTCCACATATATGCATTTTCAGACGTCTATTCTAAAATGACCCTCATTTCTAATAATATATTGATAGTAATAATAACTAATTTGACATTTTGGGTCAAATACCCCCAATTTAAGTTTCCATCTTGATTGAATCGCCTGACCCCATCCCATCTGTTAAATATCTTGCCCGTATCATTTCACTCATTTGATATGATGGCTAAAACTGATTTATGAGCCTCCTAGATACTGTATAAATAAGAATTCTATCTAAGTTATATCTAATAATATCTAAGTTCAATATTTTAGGTCCTACGATTTCACAGAGTAGATGAGACAAATAGTACCCTTTCACAGACAGCCAATATTAATATTCTGATCACTTCCTGTAAAATCGGTTGATCCCGGGGACGAGCTATTTAAGGCCAAGTAAAAAAAATAAAAAATTTGGAGTGTTTTTTTGTTTGTTTTTGAAAAAGTTGGTGAGGGAGGGTTTTTTATTTGTTATTTTTATTATTTTTTTTCAAAGATGGCCCGCCATGTCGAAGATGGCCACCATGATATATTTTGAAGATTGTGTTGTGCGTTGTGGAAATAGTAGTATTAAGAAATGTGAAGAAATTGCCGTTCACAAAATAAGGATACTCTTTAAAATAGTTAGGAGAGTTCAATAGTGCTCCAATATTTTTTGTTAACTTCATTTTCCACCTTTTATAGCCTTCTTTTTGGTGGTGGTGTTGCTTTTTTGTTGAAAAATAATGAAATACCAAATCGGTGCGGCGTCCAAAATCGTAGTAAACAGGCGGGGACGATCACGGTTTGTTTTTTCTTTGCCTTAGAGAGTGATGCTTTAATCAATTTGACATCACAACATTTGACGCCTGAAATAATAATCCATAATAATATAATAATAATTTTGTTATTTTAACGCGCTACATAATCCACTAACGTATTCAGGGCTGTGGCGGCTGCCATGAAATGCCCGCTCACACATCAGCACCCATAATACCAAACAGATTTATCCAAGAAGCTCTATTTTAGAGCAGTAGGAAACCGCTGTACCCGGAGAAACCTGCGGGAACGAGTATGGATCGAGAAACCAAATTAACATAAGCCACCACCGAGAACGAGCCCCTGCCGGGCATCGAACCCTAGACGTCATTGGTGAAAGGCTAGGAAAGATACCCTGCGCCAACCCGTTCAACAACAAATGGCCAAAAAGAGGCTCAAAATAGACCAAAAGAGTGTGAATTAAAAGCTATCAATTGGGCAATAATACTGTGGAGTTAATCTTTTGAGAAGGCAAGTGGATAGACAATCTTTGCTTTTGTGTAGCTGGCAAACCACAGATTTCACTCAATTGAACGAAACGATTGCCATGTTGGCAAAGGTGGACAATATCATCATCATCTTTTTGAAAAACTTTTGTCGAAAATCCGTGGCGTTTCTTTGCAAAACGTTTTTATCATGTATTTGCTGCTCCCACTTCAAGTAAAGCTGGTATCTCTGCCGCATAGCATATCAGAGTAGGTTAGTGACATGCTACCTCCTACTTGGACATGGAAACTCCCCAGAATAAAGGTTGATATAATCTGGTCCTTGCCTTGAAAGCAATGCCCACCGCACTGTGCTCTATTCTTTGCCACAATTGTGTTAAATAGGAGTATTTCATTCACCATAGATCCGCTATCGGTAGGATGTGTTTTCCAGGAGATATTTTCACCTGGCAGGAGTTTGCTGGTATAAAGTGCCCTTAAAAAGTCCTTCACTGCAGCTTCCCCCTTCATTGTAAATGTTTCTTCTTCTGCACCAACAGTAAGAGGTTTTCCACACGGCCTGTAAAGGCAATCTTAGTTGCTCTGCTTTCATATTTAAAAAGCATAATAGTAAAACAGTTGTGAAATTGCAGGTGGAAATAAACCAAAACAAGCTTCAGTATTTTAACATCATTTTAGGATAGCTTTCTTTCTGAAACCAACTGTTGCTCTCCTACTGGATTGTTTTTTTTACCTAGTTTCAGAAAAAAGACCTGAACTTGTGGCATATTGGGTTAATTTGACCAATTTGGGTTGGACCAATTTTGATCCTTTTCAAAGTTTTTTCAATTGCGAATGTCAGTAAAAGAACACTAATTAGGAGAGGGCAATTTTTTTTTCAAAAGGGGACCTGTTTTCGGCCAAAATTACAAAGGGCAAATTTGGTCCCAAAAAATTAAAAGGGAGAAATCTGGCAAAAGGTGGACTTTTTACCTACATATTTCCCCGCTCCGCAAATCTTATTTTTGGCCTTTATAGGGTGTTATGGCACTTTTTTTGGAATGGGAGCGTCAGCCCCACCTCCCCTCCCTGGTACTCCTGATATTGTGCATTTCTCAGGGTTTTACATTCAAAATTCTTCAATTAAAGCTATGGGCAAATAAACTATTTAACTATTCTTTTACATTACGATGGAATAATACAACCCATGTGATTTTTACCATATTTGGTGTCAACTTTGACGCCCTTTTTGGCCCCAGATTCCCAACATTCAAATTCTGTCTGAATCTTACAGCTTATAGTGGGGGAATTAAATAGTAATTTCAATATGAAGTCAAATAAATAAATCACCAATTTCGCCGTGATTTTTACCTAATTTGGTCAATTTTAAACCCCTTTTTTGACCTTTTTCTGGTCAAAAATACCCCATCTTCCAACATTCAAATTCTTCAATCTACAGCTCTATGATATAGGGTTCAAATGCACTGTTTACCTTTTCAAAAATTAAAGATGGAATAAATACAACATCAGAATTCTATGATTTTTTACCATATTGGGTCACTTTGACTCCTTTTGGGCCCTTTCTCGGGTCAACAAAATAACCACAGATTCCGACATTCAAATTCGTCTTGTATCTACAGCAATATAGTGGGGGAAATTAAAAACTAGTACTTACTATTAGTTGGAATCACCATCTATGATTTTTACCTTATTTGGGTCAATTTTGGCCCCTTTTTGGTCCTTTCTGGGGTCAAAAAAACCCCCAGATTCCAACATTCAATTGTTCTTGAATCATATAGCTATATCGTGGGGGAATTTATTAGAAACCTTCAATATGAAGTCCGGGGAATAAATAAATCAACATTCTATGATTTTTACCTAATTTGGTCAATTTTGACCTTTTTTGTTGGCCCATAAAAATAATTGCACCACTTCTATTTTCTACATCCACCCAGTGTGATCCACCCTCTGTCCCTATAACCCTGGTCCATTGGCATTTTTCTTCTAGTCGACCACCTACCCCTAACTCGAAAACTAGAGCCCTGTTCAAAGTGGCTGACGTAACTATATACTCTTTTCTCAAACTATCAGGGTTCAATACACATTATTACTGTTACAACACATTTATTTTGGTATCTCAATGAAATTTACAATCATCTATCAGCAGTTCTGATCTAAAACACTTAGCGATAGCGAGGTATTTGGGTAAATATTTTGCAAAAGATTGTCTCGTTAGTGTTATCAATACTCAGGTCCCTGTGTAAACCATTTAACAGCATCGTCCCCAAAAGCGGCTGGCTACCAACAACCAACAAGAATTAATATGTAGAAGAGAAGCAACCCATAGAATCATTATGGCATCGATTCCTGTTTTCAATCAGTCTTAGATATAAATTGGCTTCATTCCTCTCTATTCAACAAATTTGGGTGATCAATAGCAGACACTATGGGTGAGGGGAGTGCCTGAATAAGGAGCACATTCCAACATGGCTGGCGGCCTCCGCATACCGGAAGTGGAAAGTATATCTTTAGTATATAGATATGCTTATTCAGTGGGCAGGGTAATAAGTTCCACCAAAATACATTGTTTTTGCCTATCGAATATTAGACGATATTAGATATTGTGTCGTCGCGCAATTGTTTACGCATGCGTGTATAATGTTACGCAGTGCATGCAGCTAATACGGGTTGGTCCATTCTTTTACACAGTGGGGGAATATTTTGCCTTTTCAACTAATATTTATTGAATAAAACATTTTTTTGGTAATTACACAACCCAAAACTAAATAAGAATAGAATAAAAGCATAGGGTTTGTTTGTTTATTTGCCTATCTAATATCATGAATTCTATTGGGATGGGCAGTCCAAATATTTTTAGTAGTTGGAAATGCCGGCGCAGCGGGTATCCACTAGCCATTATTGCCCCTTCAAATGACACAATATTTAGTAGGCAAAAACAAATCCTATCATTTTATTCTCTAAATAAACGCTCGACAACTTTTTAACGTAAAAAAACAATGGCTTAATAAACACCCGGCCTTTGTTGAATGCTGGACAACTCACCCTTCCCTTCCAATCTCACACCCTGCATCTCGCCCCCCAAACGTTATGCCTGCCAATCGCCCCCAAAAACGTCTTTGCCCTGCCAACTCGCCCCCTTAGATATTGTATAGGTTTATGTTTAAACAATAAGGAGTTTTGCGATAGCATTACCCAACCCAAGCAAGTTGTGTTGTTTTATTTTCTAAAATTAGCAGAAATCGGTCATAATTCCAGATCTAAAATTCTCTCTTTATGTTTGGGAATATAAAAAGTTATTTATTGGCGAAAATATTAAAGGAAATTAGCCGAAACTATGCATCGAATCAATTCATTTCATTCTTTTAGGATGGAATATAGGCTACATATTATTCTACTGAACCTGAATGGACGTCTGTTATCGAAATGGTATAACGTTATGGATTTTTTTTTCCTATCCTGCCCCTTTGATATTCCGATGGTCGTAACCCTTTACTTCTTGAAAGAGAGGCTAGGCGGTTGATACTTGAATAACTCGATATTCATAGAACCTTAGTTTTTTAGGTGGCAATAAATCGTTCATTTCAATTGTTATTCGCGGCGATTTAATGGAAAGGGCCTTTCGCAGCTTAAAAGTGGGGCCCTTTAACTTTTGCGACGCCTAAGGGGGTGTGCCCCCCTCAGAAAGTGGACGAAATTGTGAAAATCCGGTCTTAAAATGGTGCGATTTGAAAAAAAATGGCCATTTTTTGGTTTTGATCCTGATGGTCACGCTGCTATCGCCTATCGAAACTCTGTTATATGAACTGTAGTGTGTTTTTATACCTCGGAAACCCTTACCATTAAGTTAAGGGAGCATTTACAAACACTTGTAAGGGTGATAAAAAATCAGATTTTCAGGCCCCCTTTGTGTCTCAAAAAATCAGAGCCCCCTTTTATCCGTTACGGGTCATCCATGCCAATTAAACAAATTGAGTACACCATCAACCTCATGAATTTCTTTTCTTATTTTGTGTATTGAAATTTCATGGAACTGCAAATTTAAAAATTTGAGCTCTGTACCCCTCTTCGTTTTCACACGTACAAAAACAAGCAGCAATTTTATAAATTTGAGGGGGGTCCCTCAAAAATATTACCGTTTGTGAAATTCAATATTCAGAGGGCCATAATCAAGAACTACATACACCCCTCAGATCCTTCAACTTGCCATTCTGGATAACCTTTTGCTGCAGATTGCAAATATGTGACAGAAAAATTACACCTTGCCCAATTTAAATAAACATGGGTCAAAATGGGCTCCAAAACCACGCGGACCATACTTTGTGGGTCCATAAGTCCAAAAGTAACAGTGATATACCTTCCAAATTTGGGCTGGGAGATTTCTAAATCTTAAATTCTACCTACCCTTGTAGTACATCTTATACTTTAATATCGCTTCATTGAAAGAGATATAGCTGTCCGCAAAAACGTAAAATTTCCAATTGTGCCCCTTGACCTTGTCCCCCTAAAACCAATGTCAGACATTCTGCACCAAATTATTCTTGAATATGTTGAGGGGGGTCCTTGCTTAATATTTGGTAAAGTTTCATGTGGTGTCTAAGTGTCTTTTCTATAGTAACGGTCTTCAAAAGGCCCTACTTCATGTAATTCAGTTTTGAAAGAATTCCCTTGAAACACTGCCTAAACCTGAACGTTGCAAACTCGGTATTAACTTCCACAGTTCACTTTTTACTATATATTCATCCGAATAATTGAAGTATTACAATTCCCTTTACCAAACAGACACAAGCTGAAATTTGGGTCCATACCTAGATCAGGTCAATAGGGGTGATGATATTTATTCACAATTTCATTGTTAGAGCTCTACAAGGTCAAACCTTGGATTAAAGTCTTTAAACTGCACTTGAATACCAGGTTGAAAGTTGAGAATTCTGGTTTACATTTCAATGGGACTTTGTCTGATATTAGTGTGAAAGTTTAAGATTCTTTGACCTGTTTACCTAAAATAGGCAGTTACACTATGGTTGAAACTTTGCACACAACTTCAACAGTGCCCCTACTCACCATAATTTCAAGGTCAGAATTGGTGCAAAATGTCTGACCTGATTTTTATGGGGTCAGAAGTCAAGGTTCATTTGGACTTTTTTGCTTTTTTTCGACAGCTATTTCTCTTCCAATGAAGCTGATATAAGTATAAGATTTGTACGCAAGGGTAAGTATTCAAGATAAGCTTGCACCACCAAATTTGGAAGTTATATCACTTTTAACCCTTTTGACTTGGGCCCCCAAAGTATGTTCCGATTGGTTTTTGGGCCATTTTTGACCCCCTGTCATTTTAAATGGGGGGGCAATGGTGCATTTTTCTGTGCACATCTTTACAATCGCAGGCAAAGGTTACCAAAATGCCAAGTTTTGAAGGTATCTGATGGGTGTAGTTCTTTACTTATGGCCCTCTGATATTGAATTTCATACCAGTCCGTTTTTGATGTTGACCCCCCTCAAATTTAAAAAATTGCTGTAAAGCGGGAAAACGACAAGAGGTACAGAGCTCAAATTTTCAAATGTCATTTCTCATGAATATCTTCACTACAACCAAAATAGCAAGAATCCATGAGGTGATGTGTACTCGATATTGTTGAATTGGCATGGATGACCCTAACAAATATATCGGCCACCCCCAACAGAACATCCATAGACCCATTGTGCACGAGCAAAAATATGGTGATTTTTTCATGGCAGTGTCCCACATTGAAGGGTCAAAAATTCCAGGCCCCCCGGTTACAAGTGTTTGTGAACGGTTTCCTAATTGATAACACGGGGACCTTGATGCAAATTAATTTTGACTTGCGAAAACAATCCCCCCCCTGGCCCCGTCCCCTTTTTTATTTTTATTTTTAGGGGGCCCCTGAGAGCACTATTTTAAGGGGCCTGTCGGAGCTGCTGACCCCTGCTGACTCTTAAATCCGCCACTCTGCAACACCTTGGAGAGTATTTCACTCCTATGCCTATTACTCAATATGGCCTTTTGATGTCACAAATTTCATAGCCATTTTTCATTTCGTAAAAAGCTGTGATGGTTTGCTAGGGTTAAAAAAAAACAAAAAACAAATACAGGGTCATTCCATATCAAAACAAGGAGTGAGTTCACCCATGTCCTTGGATTTTGCTTAAGCCGAGCGCAGGGCATCAGTCATGTGTTTTTTGTAACTTCTCATTTCCACAAATTTCCATTTTATTTTAGCTATGCTAAGCATTAAAAAGGAGAGTTTTCCTATATGATTATAAACAGTGCGCAAAAAACCAAAGGCAATTTCCTTCGGTGCCCCTACCAGTTGCCTTGATGCCTAAATTTTTTGCCATTCTTGGCCCTATTAACATGTAATTGCCTTGAGTTGATGCCCTTTTACCACACAATTGAAAATTGCCTTTAACTTGGGTGCACTAAAATCTTATTTTTGCACACCTTTGACACGTGGAATCACACTGTAAAAATGTGTTGTCTTGGGCAAAAGACACTTAATGTGTCTCATTTTGAGACATGTATCGATTTAGACACAATATCATGTCTTAAATACAAGACATGTTTCAAATGTCATTTCCTCTTGTCAGACACTAATTCACAAGTCATGTTTTTTATGCAATACACTTTGGTTTTGTTAAGACCTGTCTGTTTTCATCAATTGGGAGACATGTATGGCTGGAAGATGTGTCTTCGGTCTGAGATTAATGTTTTTTATTTGTTCTGTTTTCCTTTCTTCTTTATTCCTATTGTTGAGACATGTCTATTTGCCAAGACATGTCTTAATTACATATGACGGCCAAGACACAATTTTACAAGTGTACCGTTTCAATTTCTTCCCTGGGGTAAATTTGCCAAATGTCCGATTTTGTTTAAAAATTGTTTCAAGTTTGTTCAAGGATTCACAATCAATGGAAAAGTGTATACTGAATCTGTTTTGACGTTCAATATGTGACTTTCAGACTTTGGCTTTGTAACCCACCTCCATACAGCCCGTCCATATTTTTGCCTTCTAATTAAGGGGCCCTTCGTGATCCACAGCCTCGTCCCCGCCGACTTACCTAAAAAAGTTGAGATTTCATAATCATCTGAACGCACCATGTGTGCCTAATATCTTACGTGCAAATTCGGTCTTTTCTGTAGAAATTTGCGATTTTGTTTTTCTTTCTGTCCGTAAACGGACAGAAATTATAACACAGTGTCCTATGGGACGTGGTAACCGAAACATTTGCTCTAACAACACAACCCCCCTGCGGGTTCGGGTTTAGAATTGGCCCGGATGTGTCCCCTTCATGTCATAAAAGGCGACTAAATGGGGTCCCCTCCCCTGCGGGTTTCGGGGTTAGAATTGGCCCGATGTTGTTTTGTTCCCCTGCATTCGTAAAAGGCGACTAACAGGGGCACAACTCGTCTGTGATTTGAACAGACGGGTTGTAATTTAAATTTAAGATTATATTATAAATGTGTATGATTTCGACTGTGTAATTGTATATTAAGATTTCTGTTTGTATTACTCGTTTAAGTACATGTAGTTAAAATCAATTAACATGAAAAACAAACAATTTATTCAATTACATTTGTACATATGTAAGACCACCTATTTATTTTTTTTGTCAATAGTACATGTATTAGGGTTTTCTACTGTATAATTGTTGATGTAATTTAAAATCTATCAGGTTGGGCATAATGTCCAAGTGTATTGGAGTTCCATTATAAAATGTTCATGTATGAACATCTATTTTTGGGTCTGTAAGGATCTCATGTTTGCATGTTATGATGTGGTTGTGATTATCTGTATGTGAAGTTGAAGTTTTTGCTTGGTACATTGATGAGTGATGACCTTGTCATCGGTCCTCATGCAGGTGTATAGTTATAATATTGTATCATGTATATCGTTTTGTATTGTTTTTATTGATGCTGTTTTCTAAGGTATCTTTGCATTCGTTTGGTTTATCTTGTTTTTTATACATGGAGGTGATTCTCTGGTCATCACTGTATGTGTTTATCCTTTTGTAATTGTTCATTGTAATTTGAATTGAAATGAAGTTTTAATATTGCGTCTTTTTTATATTAAATGTAAATGAAAATGTATGACACGATATAAACACAATTGTGTTGAGTTTTCGTTAAAAAACCTTTAATACTCATCCCTCACTCATAACACAAAACCGCAAAGTCGGGAATCGCCTAACACTTGTGAATAAGCTTTTTCTCAGGATTCTAGTGAATAAAAGAAGGTCTGGAATCACAAAATGCACCTTTAAATAACAAAATACAATGTATCTATGTTTATTTTAATTATGCACAATGAGATGAACAATTTGACACACCATTTTTTAAACAATCCAATGGATTTGAGATTTTACCCCCTTGAAGATTGTACCTTGAAGTTATTTTGCCTTATATATTGTATTACAACCCATAGATAGGCCAACTATACTTTTTAAAATTGTTGGAATGTGATGACCAGGTTTGTGTCTGTTTTTATACATTCTGACCCTTTTTCTTCGTAGTTTTAGCCCTGTGTAAACCTTGCCCCCCTGTTTCAAACTGCTTTTCCAGTTGGTAATTTTCTCATAGTTTTAGTATGTTATTCCCAAATGTCAAGTACTACCAGATTCTGTTTTAAAACCTTTTGTTTGTTTTTTTTTTAAAACGGTTTTTTAATTTTATTAATTTATACTTGTTCTAAACATGTCACCATCGCATGACGTTCACATGTTTAGACACACGAAGTACTTCGTGGGTTTATATAACTGGGGTTTTGAAGCCAAGGGGTTTTGGAACTGCGTGTTTAATCTTATATTCGTATTGTCTTGAGAGATTTGCATTGTGTGTTTGGTATTACTGGGAAATTGCACAGCGTTTTTCGTTTGGTGACAATAAGTTGTGAAAAGCAAAGTTTAGGGTCTAAACAAACAAATTGGTTTAATTTTGGTTCGTGACGTGTCAGACAGCTCCTTTTGGATGTGTGCTTGCCTCAAATTACTATGAAAACAGTTGGGAATAGCAAAAGTCAATCACCGTAAGCCTCTGGCAAGCCTTCCCTTATCACTTGTCTTTAGTTGTGTCATCATGTGCTTGCATTGTGTTTGTTTCTGATTAGTGTCACAACCTTGCAAGGACACAATCCATGTCCTGTTGGTATTTCCAGGCGCACCCCTTCTGTCAGATGCGCATAGTAAATATTTTTACATGGACTATGGGTGTAACATTTCGCACATGAGTAATTTTGAAAAATGGTTTTATATTTCCTCAGAATGTAATGTTTTTTTTTCCATAAAGGCCCAATGCATGCCCAATCGAATTTGACACGTTATTGACTGCCTCCAATTCCATACTGCTGGTCAGTCAGATAGTATATATCCTCTACCCCAGTAAAAATCGTTCTTTCACAATTAAAATTTCCCTGATCCACTAACCTTTCCTCTGGGTGTGTGGGTGTTTATGCAGGTGTGACTGTATTTGTGTGTGTGGTGTATGTGTATGTGTGTCTAATGTCTGTATGCCTGTTTGTGCCCGTCTCTCTGGCTTTCATGTTTGTAGGGGTGTGTCACAATCTATGTGTGTTTTCACAAATGTCAAAACTAATGTATTATGTAACATTATTAACATTATTAACATTGGTCAGTCAGATATATAATATCCTCTACCCCATTAAAACATCATTTCTTTTCTCAATTTTAAAATAATGTCTTGAATTTTCCTGATCCACTAATCTTTCCTCTGTGTTGTGTTTGTGTGTTTCGTTGCGTGTTGTGCGTGCGTGCGTGCGGTGTGTGTGTGTCTGTTATGTTTTGGTCTATGTCTGTATGCCTGTCTGTGCCCGTACTCTCTGGCTGTCATGTTTGTAGTGTTTGTCTACATGTATGTGTATTGTAAACAAATGTCAAAAATAAGTAATTACATTATTGAAAACCATTTCGTAACAGTATAAAATTGCTCAAATCAAGACCAAGAAACCAATTTGTATGTACATATTTACATACGTGTACATGTGTACATGTGTGGTGCATCGGTGGGCAGAAAGTATTAACCCACAATGTATCTGTCATGTATTTTCTCCATCATTTGATTAAGGGTAACCCTCATAGGTTTTATAAAAAATTTAGAAATTGAATTAAAGGGCATTAAAGGTAGTTCCAAGAACTTCATTCCAAATATTCAGCCCATATTTCAAAGCATTGTATTTCCCAATAGTTTCTGAAAAAAAAATGTTTTTTAATGGGAATGGATTTTCGCATGTCACTTTGAAGGGAAGATCGCCTCAGGGTTAAGCTTACAAATTAGAGGGGCAATATGCAGGTTTATTAATGGAGTTCGATGAGTTATTTTTATAGCTTTTTGTTACGGTATTTTGTGTGAAATATGAGTTCATCAATGAGTTGGTTGTTAGATTATTTTGTTGGGGAAGTAATATTTTTGTGAACAAAAAATTGTTTGATTTTTTTATGGGAATGTACTTTGCATTCATTTGAGGAAAAACACCCTCCAATTGGAATTAAGGGCAGTGTGAACTTTGAGTTTCGATATCATTTGTGGTTTGAACATTTGCAAATATTTGATTATTGTATGTAAAATATAACGTTTCTAGTAAGTAAATTGGCCGATGAACCCGATGATGGCATCAGATTATGTAAGGCCATTTCGTATTTTGGAGAAAAATACTACAAAATCACGATTTTTGGCCCCAAAATTTCAGCACAGCATAACAAAACAATTTGACTTTTCATGAGTCCGTATGTTTTTTTTAGAAACAAGACAAATTTGTCTAGGGACGTTTTTTCATTTTTTAAATATAGCTTTTCGAAATATAAGGAAAATGTCAAAAAAAGTGTTATTTTAACTTTTCTTTTCGCAAAATATTGAGTATATTGAGAATATCTTTAGATTAGACAAGTCGAAAAATGAAAAATGAGAAAACCGTCCCTGGAGAAGACCAGTTGCTATCGTAGAAAGTTAAACCTTACATTTTACTTTCGGTATTTTTGGAGTTATCTGTCTGAAAATTGCCAATTTTGCGAAAATTAACATTGAGAAAATCCGTTTTAGTAAAAAAGTGACTTTTCACGCAATTTCAAGCTGTCTCTTTCTCAAATAACTTATCTTTGAACTTCAAATTGAGTATGTTGTTCAAGTGGATCACAATCCTCTTTAATGCACTAATGAATCAAACATATTTTCTCTTAACTCAAGAAATTAGAAGAAATTGAAATTTCATCTTGTCTAAATTAGCGCGTTGTTTACAATTTTCAAATATTATTTTTTCGTTTGTCCAAGATGCGCTCGCGCAAAGTACATTAAAACACGCATACGCTTCATTACGCAGCAAACATTCACCACGCGACGCTATGGTCCGCCTTGCGCCTACGTCGTGAAATGTGCTTAAATGCCCGCCGTTTAGACCAAGCGGTTTGCTGTGACTTTAAAAAATGGTCAAAATAGCTGCTTTAAATAACGGCCAAAAATAACAGCTCAAGATTGGTCTGTAGTGGATACCTCTTTGTTGGTAACTAAGAACAACACAGTTTGATGTTTAAAATGTGGCAAAAATCAGAAATTCGTGTAAAACAAAAGCACCAGGGTTGACACTACGCTTAAAGGTGCATTAATTTCAATTTTCAAAAGTTATGGAGTTTCATTGATGAGTTGTGTTTACTGTGTTGTTGCTGTTTTGGCGATATTATGGATGAGTTCTTGATTGAGTTTGTTCTTAGAGTTATTTTGGTGCGTTAGGAATGGAGTTCATCAACGAGTAATGTTCAGACTTTTTTAGATTTATTTTTGGTGAATTATGATGGAGTTCATCAATGAGTTATGTATTAGAGTTTTTTTTTGATTTTTGGGAGTTATAAATGGAGCCCGTCAACGAGTTTTAAGCGTTATTTATTAGTGAGGTATGAATGGAGTTCATTGAGAG
The DNA here is from genome assembly GCA_023653785.1 of Ophioderma brevispina. Taxonomy (NCBI): domain Eukaryota; kingdom Metazoa; phylum Echinodermata; class Ophiuroidea; order Amphilepidida; family Ophiodermatidae; genus Ophioderma; species Ophioderma brevispina. Next base: position 10,938 of record JAMKCH010051803.1, on the reverse strand, counting down.
TTTGTTCTTATCGTTATTTTTGGTGAGTTAGAATGGCGTTATTTTTGGTTGAGTTATGGGTTCATCAATGAGGATTCGCTAGTTTTAGAGTTTTTTTGATAGTTTTTGGGTGATTATAAATGGAGCCCATCAATGAGTTTTTAGACGTAGTTGCTTGGTGTTTTACCCACCCCTTTTTTTATGAACACAACCCTCTTTATACTGAACTCAATAACCCACCTTTTACTTTATGGGCTGTGTCACTTGGTGTGCAGTGGGTTCTGACCCGATCCATCATTTTAGTAATTCGTTGGTCTTGGAAGTCATTAGCTTTGTCTTGACTGTCTACACAAAACCGTTTGATTTTTCCCCGTATTGATACATCAATGGCAAACATAATTCCACAGAGAGGCGTTTGTATTTTATTAACCATCAAACCCACCCTTTTTATTGTCTGGACCACCTTTTTAAAACGTACCCTTTATACGGCAATGAAATCACTATCCTCCCACCCTTTTACGCAATTTTCAGAATTTTAAACCAACCCTTTCTAAAGCTTGGGTTACGGCAACTATGTTAGAGTTATTTGTAGTGAGGTATGAATGGAGTTCATGATGAGTATGTTGTTAAGTCATTTGGTGAGTTATGGATGGAGTTCACAACCTGTTCCGAATATTTTAGGGTTTTTTTTTTTTTTTTTTTTTTTTTTTTTTTTTTTTTTTTTTTTTTAAGAGGGTTTTTTTCTTTTGGTTTGGTGAGTTATGGATGGATTCACCACTATGAGTTGTTTTTTAGAGTTCTCTGTTGGGGAGATATGGATAGCGTTCATTGATGAGTATGGTTTTAGAGTTCTTGGTGGTCGCGAAAGCCGGTGACCGCCTTGGATCTATTAACAGGCCATTCCTCCATTATTTACCTTTTTATAAGGGCAATTCCATTAATCAATTTACAATTACTTCCACTTTTTTTTTTCCCCATCCATTTATCAATTAAAGGCCTTCAGACCATTTCTCAGTAACCAATGAAGGGTGCGATTCCGCAAGTGCCAACAGGGGCCATTCCCATCATGACCTTGGAAAGGGCAAGTGCAATTTTTTTAAAATAGAAAGTGCCATTCCTTCATTTACCAATGAAAGGGACATTCCTCAATTACTAATTATTACAGGCTATTCTTCCATTTTTACCAAATAACCAGCCATTCCTCAATTTACCAGTTAAAGGCCATTCCCAATTCAAAGGGCATAATATGATTTCTGAAAAAGGTTAAGATTTATAATTGGATTAAGAGGCTCTGTAATTTTCACAAAAATTATGACGGATGTATTTTTTGCAACCATTTGAAGAGAGCCCCTCGGTGCTGTTGAACTCAAATACTTTGTGCTACACTATACACATTTTATTTTGTCCAAAGCATATTTATGTCCCATCTTGAAAATCTTTTTGTTCAAAAACAATAAAGACTACTGCAAACCCACAATAACTGTTCTATACAACTGAGTGCCTCATGCATTGCGTCTCCAAGGCTCATTCCAGTTCACCATACAAGTGGGTCTTATGCATCATTGATGCTCTCGTTATATTTAAATATTTTATCATTCAAAGTATTGTGGATGTCAAACTGTGAAATCTATTTCACCTATTAGAAATTTAAACTGTTTAAGGAATTTTAATACTGTATTTTACAATTGTCATGATGGAAAACAGAGAAACTGAAAAATTGGAAATTAGGGTGCCATCATAGGCATTCTCTGACAGCAACAGAAACTGTTTTTACAGGCTTCATCCCAATTGGGATGAATTGACCATAATCATAATAATTCATCGTGTGCGTTCATTTGTTAGTGCAGTCATTGGTAATCTTAGGATTAGTTGAGTTGAGTAAGTTGATCTGGGACCGCATGTATCCATGATACAGACACTCCTAACATGGCCCACTTTGAGGCTGGGCAGATTGGGAACCGTCAGGGGTTTTCACCCTACTCTTATTCAAAACTGGCTGTGATGTACAGTGTGAGTCAATAAAAACCCTACATTCAGGAAAGATTTTTTCTTGAAAGGTTAAACATTATTTTTGCTTGAATGTTTGCTTTGGTTGTTTACAAAGATAAACAGGCTATCAGAAGATTTTTATTTGGTGTCTTTCGGACTTTGGGTTCAGAAATTATGTCAATTTTGCGAATAGACCTAAAAATTCTGTTTGGCAACTTTTAGCCATACAATGCAGAGAGACTGACACGACTCATTATACCAAAGACAATTCACACATGCAATTTCAGTTGTTATCGATTTCTTCTTTTCAAAAACACATCAGTTTGAATAAAACGGTCTATTATGTAACATAATTATAAATAAAATATCTTCAACAAATTTAAATTACCATTGTTCAATCATAAAGAGTCAGTTATTGAAAATCACTCCATATAAATGTCTCAATTCATAAACATAATGATGCTCAGAGATTTTTGTTTTACATCTCTAAGGTAATTATTTTGCACAAATACATTTTACTCAGCGTCCATAAATTGCGAGAAGAACTAAAACTGAAGTTTTCTGTAAATAAATTGGAATAAAAACTTAAAATTCAAAATTGCACTGTTGTTTTTTCAAGCTGAATATAAACCTATGGTTTCACTTTGGCTCCCAGGTTTCGTTGTAGGTTAAAACCATGACATCTTGCTGATCAAAAGTAAACTGTGGTCGTACACCAGCTATCTTGACTTTCTTATTTGGGTAATTTAACATTTTTTCACTCGGCATTTTCTTTTATAATTGCCGGGATATTTTTTTTTAATCCCGCAATTATTCTCTCACTTTCTATTGTTTGACAATCATTTGGTGTTAAATGTTTTTACTCAAATCACTCTACTCTATGTTAACAATGCATCTTTGTTTGGCTCAAAATCGGCCAAACAGGATTTTTAAGTCTCTCAGCAAAATGGGCATAACTTCTTCCTCCATAGTCCACATGACACCAAATAAACATTTTCTGAAAGCCTGTTTATCCCTCTTTATAACCAAAGCAAACATTTTAAGAAAACTAATACTTAACTATTTTAATTATTTTTTATTCTGAATGTAGGGTTTTTATTGACTCACACTGTACATGTACAGTCATGACTCTCTGCACATGGGACTACTGGCTTAATGTCCCCTTTGAAAGGACGGGATGCTTCAAAATGAACCATGGAGGAGAGCGATATTCTGATTTTAATCAATAGCTGGTATACAGATCAAAACCAGAATTGAGTACCGAAATAAATCCCAAAAAGTGTCCCCACCGGGATTCGAACCTGTGAAATTTGCCCCGCGGGCAAGCACCCTAACCACTAGGCCATGCTCTCCTTATCATGTGCAAAGATCCATGAAAATGCTGAGAAAGACACAAATACAGAACAAACAAAATACAGCAGATACAAAAGCAAACAGAATTCCTAACTAAATGTACAGATATGCTTAGGATATAAGACTTTTTAAGTAGTTTTAACTGATCGAGAGATGATGTAATTAGAGATAGTTCCACAAATGTAATGCAGTGACTTCAAATGCCGTATCTCCACAATTGTCTTGATCTAGGTTTAGTAAAGCAGAGACTTACTACCATGCAGAGCTAAGTATATGTGAGAAGGAACATATGATGAGAGTAATTCATAAATGTAGAGTGGAGCAAAGTTTATTATTTTTTCATTCAACCTACAAGTCTACAAGCATTCACTGACAAGACACAATCATCAAAATACTGTTACACTAATCTGGACCGTATTTCACTTAATTGGCACTCAATAAAATGTAGGAAAATGCAGTACAAAATGATGTAACCTGCAATACAATTATCAGCACTTACATTCTTATGCTACAACAATACACAGCTGAACCATCAATTTGGGCAACTCAAAAACAATATCAAATTGCTCTCAAGTCTGATAATGATGTTAATAATCGAGATCGTATTTTTATTCATCACTGAAACCCTTTATTTCAAAATTGCAAGCTCTTGCATGTATATGTGCATCATTTTTTGCTCTCAAGGAATTGCAAGTGACAGTCAGCAAATTAAATGGGAAACTTAAACCACTGTGAGATGGCCAGAGGGGTTCAATCAGCAAAACAAGGAAGATGGCTGAGGCTTTTCAGGATGTACAGTTAAAAGGTAATTGGGGATCTAATGGAAGCCTAACAGCCAGTGCTTCAAGACTGACTACAGATGTAATCAAGGCCCTGAATTGAAGGGATGAAAAATACAGATTGTGTGATATTTGAGATTGCAAATTAAAGATCAGAAAAAGAAAGGACAATATCAACAAAATGCAAGTTGAAAACATAAATTACAGAATGGAATGAATCTGTTACACTGGTCAGCTATGTCACTGTGTTTCTCATGAGGAGTGGTTGCTAGATGATGCTGAGTGTTTTTGGTGCTGAACTTGTTCACATGCCTTGTAGAAATTCCTGTAAACTGGCAACCACCTCTTAAGGTAAATTATGCAGTGCAAAGTGGTTGATGGACATTAACCCTAACGGATGAGACTAGGTTTTACCTTACAGTACCAAATACTACAAAATACTACTGCACTGAGTGGAGAAATTGCACCTCTTTTTTATTCTTTCTGTGTTTTTTCCCTTTTCTTGTAGCTGAGACAAATAGCTATATCATCTCAGGCTCAGCTCGTATAGATTTTGTAGCAATCAGTGCTGTTAGGGTTATGTTAAACAAGGGATGGCGCACATGAGGTTTCAGGTGTGTTGTGTTAAACTTTCCTATGATTTTTATATTATGTGATTTTAATTTTTGCTTGTATGTAAGAGTGTTTTGTGTGGAGAGTGTGTGTGCGAGCGCGTCTGTGCTCTCGCGTTGCATGAGTGCTCTAGCGTGCGTGTGCGTCACGTGCGTGCGGGCGCGTGGTGTTGGTTTTTTGTATTATTTTTCTATTTTTGTTATGATTTTATTTTGCTTGTGTGTTGTTTTTCTTGTCGTGCGAGTGTTTTCGCGTGCGTGCCGGTCGTGCGAGAGTGTGCTGCGAGGTGCACACACGCGTGTTTGCGTGTGTTGTTGACATTCACTTAACCCATTATATTTTCTTACATGTTTACATCAATAAACCCAGATATTCTACTGACATCACAGGGTGTTCAGGAAAGGAGCGAAGGTCATTAAGGGGGGTGGACGCATAATATAAAAAAAATCCACTTCTATTTTTTGTCCATGGGGGGGGGTGGGGGGTAGGACATGCAAACATACAGGCAACAGCAAAGTCAAAAACGGCATCAACTTCTGGGTGCTTGTCTGTTTCAAAGACATAACGATAGGAGGGCGCTTTCTTCCGCATATCGAACGGGGTACACACAGACTTGACTAAAGACAAGGCCTGGGTAACGAATATTTGAATCTAAATGACCGTTATTGGAAATTACACTATTTTGCAAGCGGGGGCTTAATCCATGCCCCCGAACGGTTTTGAAGCCAATAATTTTTTCCTAATTTATCATGATATTACTAAGATATTTTGAACAAAGGTTTAAGAGACGATTTTGTAATATAACTGGGACCGAGACTGCCATAGTAAAGGCACATAGATAGTTCCCCAACATGACCGTTTGGAAATCCCCATGCCCAATCGAGCAGATCGTGGACTACCCCCGGTCCCTGATTAAAACAAATTAAAAAAAACAAGAGCGGTAACCGCCCGTGTGGATTCGTGGCACTGTGGTTGGTGGGGTGGTGACTGAGTGGTACTTTGAAGCCGTTTTGGGATCGACCCTGAAGGCGAATGACTAATTGGTAACTTCGATACAAGTGAATTAAAGAATGGTCCTGTAATTTTGTAATGATGGAATGGCTGGTATTGCATGTATTTGGTAAATGATAAATTAATGAATATACCTTTAACCACTGCCCGGACCATGAGAAACTGATTTTTAAATGTGTGATGAAAATGATAGCGGCTTTTATGCCTATTTACACCGGTAATGGTCTTTTTTGTATTTTGATATATATATATATGCATTAAAACTGACCCTGGCCCTATGGGAGCTATTATATGATAAACACTTCCTTGGCCCACCCAAGGGCAGCCATTTTTTAAAAAATGAGTGATTTAGTGATTTTGGGGTTGATTTTCAATAGCTGCTGTGTTGTCTACGGATAAGAATTTCTTAAATGGTTGTGATTATTTTGTTGTCAACTATATGATATCACTAATGGCAAATTTGTATTTGAATAAAAAGGACAAAGTAAAAAAAACTATTGTCACGGTAATGGACCGCTAGTGTCGTCAGCCGTCGCGGTTTGTGAATGAATGGGGTCGAAGGTGACATGAGGTAACAAAGGTGACATGAGTTCAACAATTCCGGTGAATGAGGTCACCAAGGTGACTGAGGTCACAAGGTCACGTGGGGTCACATGAGATCACAAAAATCCACAGGGTCCAAAAGGGACATGAGGGCACCCCAACATGCTCCCAACGCACCCACCCTTCCCTCCCTGACACACCTGCCCCTCCATGTAGCACCCACCGACCCCCTCCACGACACTTATTTGTGAAGGGGCCAAAGTCAGTGAGGTCACCAAAGTCACATGAGGTCATTAAACTTATTAAGACTTAGGCAAGATAAAAAAAATAAAAAAAATGAGGTCACCAAGGTCACATGGGTCACAAAGGGTAACATGGGGTCACCAAGGTCAACCCATGATTCACCACCCGACGCACACACCGACCCCTCCCAACGCACCCCACCCTACCCCGACGCACCCCACCCCGCCACCTCCACAACATATCCCACCCTCCCTGACGCACCCCACCCACTACCCCCACACCCGGCCCCCAAACACCAACCCTTGCCCCTCCATATGATTCACACAACAAGATGTATGGATAGTAGTTTTGCATGTATCAAAGGAATTTGCATATCCGAATTGTCATGTACGTTTAGCGATACAGACAATTATGCATATTTAATAGCCATTTGCCAAACTACACGCCGCATGTAGCAGGAACTTTAAAATGGCAAAAGAAGTTGCACCATAATGGGTTTTTTGCGAAGTGAAGGAATTTTAATGTCCGATGTACCATTTATAAAATAAAGTGATTACGTGATTTTTGCATATTAATTAGCTCATTTCATATGTATTGCCCGAAAAATGCCCAACATCTAATCAGTCGGCGAACTCTTTAACCCGCTTCCTTCCCCCAGGTTACATCATTGTCGCCCTTACGGAAACTCCAGATATTAACTTGCACACAAGCCTTGCGGGAAAAGGGTTATCATTGACGCGCCAAGGTCAAATAGGTCACCAAGGGGCAACCTGAGGTCACTACATGTCACCCCACCCCGTCCCTCTTCATCAAGTTAATCATCGTAGCCCTTACGAAATCATGAACGTGCAACTCAATTGTGCTGGCCCACAACCATGACAACGTATACAATTAGAATCCCACATCACAGTGCATGCGATCCACGATGTCGATGATATCAACAATGAATCATGCTTAGTCTGGCTACAGGGCCATATATTATATCCACAGCGATTTTCGGTTCAAATGCTAAATCACTACCTCTAAAATCGCCTCCGGCCTCACAAAGCTTAACTAGATGGTCTTGAAAAGACGGTTTATGGCATTCATTTTCGTCACTTCGAACACACGACGCAATTTTTTGCATCAGTTCAGAGTTTCTATTCGAGGTTTAGCTATTATTTACGCAAAAAAAACAGGCGCATCCAAGGTTTGGACTTGCTACAATGCCCATCTAGGCCACTGATTTTCAAGGAACTTAGCATAATATACGAGTATTTAGGGGGGGGGGTTGGACATCAGGAATTTCCTTAAATTTCTATAAAAAAAAACCACACCACGGCTCTTCCATTGACTTACATTTACACCTTCTTATGCTAACCGATGGAATGGCATGAGGTATAGCGTCTGGGGAGTAACGGTGAATATCTGAATCTACTTGGAAAGTCGGATTCGAGAAGGATAGAAAGACCACGCCATATTTGGTTAAGACCACACCATATTTGGTAAAGAAACACACCATATAATGATTTTTGGGGGCCTCTGGCTAATTATCACTCAAATATTGTTTTTGAACATTTTTTTTTAATTAATCGCTATTGGGTTTCCCTGGTTTCCCATTGACGTGTTGGGTTTCCATTGACGTGTTGGCTCGCTGAGCTCGACATCGAGCTGAAAGGAGGTATTGGTATTTACTTAAACTAGCGAAAATTTGTTCTTCTACCAGCCGAAATGTGTCTACCAGCTGATGAAGGCGTTTTGTGGGGATCGTTCCCGAATCCAAAAATTGTTCCTGATGTTATTTGGGGGATTGTCATTAGGCCCAAAAAATGACTATTTTAGCCATCTTCGGGCAGATTTTCATATTTGGTGTTCATATGAGTTCCGTTATGGCGTCAGAAGCGCTTCTAAAAACTAGCTCTATGTGGGTGTAATAGGAAATGCAATCTATGAATTTTGATTTGACCAGTGAACTCATATCAGAAGGTATGATTTAAAAAAAAAAAACACACACACACACAACCAATCAACAGTAAGTTCTTTGTTGCGTTGTGCTCTGAGACCCTTTGTTCTACTTGCCGTAGTAAAATTTGAAAGGCCTAAATTGTGAAACTTACAGAGTGTGTATTTCGCCTTGTTGTGAGTTCCTAACCTGAACACAAGCGCCCTCAACATCAATGGCAAGCCAATTCGACTGAAGTTCAATAACCCTAGCACGAGACTAGGTTTTAACTTACAGTCCCCAATACTACAAATACTACTGCACTGAGTGGAGAAATGCACCCGCTTTTTTTTTCACTTCTTTCTCTTTCTGTGTTTTTTTTTTTCCCTTTTTTATCCCCCTGGCTTGAAAAGCAGAAGGGGGATTATGCTATCATTCCCGAGGCGCGGCGTCGGCGTCGTCGTCCAACACAATCGTGTGAACGCGATAACATGAGACCCATAAGGGTTATGGTGTGTAACCTTGGTGGGTGGGTCGGACTGCCATGCCTTCATCTGATTAATAGATTATGGGCGGTGCATATGCTAATTAGGTACCTAATTTGCATAATTAATGATTTAATTTTTTGGGTACAATCTTGTGAACGCGATTAACATGAGACCCATAAGGGTTAATGGTGATGTAACTTGGTGGGTGGGATCGGAATGCCATGCCCTCACTGATTAGATTATGGGCTTGGCATATGCTAATTAGGTACCTATTTGCATAATTAATGATTTAATTATTTGGGTATTTTTAGGACCCTAGGGTTATGGTGATTAACTTGGTGGGTGGGATCCGGACTGCCATGCCCTTCATCTGATGCGACATTTGTATCTAATTTGCATACTTATGAGTTAATTTTGGGGTATTTTTGCCCAAAAAGCCTTTGTGACAACTATCTGAAGATCCATAAGTCCAATTTTGATGAAACTTTGTGGAGGGGTGGGGAATCATGTACTCTCCAGCGCTGATTAGGGTTTGTGGTGGCATTATATGCCTAATAAATAGCTAATTTGCATATTTATGGGCTAAATTTGGGGTATTTTCACCCAAAAAACTTGTGAACAAACTATCTGAAGATCCATAAGTTGATGAAACTTGATGGAACTTGATGGAGGGGTGGGGAATCATGTACTCCTCTCGCGCTGATAGGTTTAAGGTGGGTTGTCCGGGTTTAAAGGGGGTTGGTCCCGGTTTAGGGGGCGGGTTCCTGGGTTTAAGGGGCGTTGTTGGCTTAAGGGGGGTTGTCCGGGTGTTAAGGGGGGTTGTCCAGCTTTAAAAGGGGGTTGTTTGGGTTTAAGGGGGATTGTTGGGGTTTAAGGTGGGTTGTCCGGTTTAAAGGGGTTGTCCGGGTTTAAGGGGGGTTGTCTGGGCTTAAGGGGGCTTGTTGTGGTTTAAAAAGGTGGGTTTCCGGGTTTTAAAGGGGATTATCCGGGTTTAATGGGGGGAAGGGGGGGTTGGTCTGGGCTTAAGGGGGCTTGTGTGGTTTAGAGGTGGGTTGCACAAGTAAGGGGGGTTGTCCAGGTTTTAAAAGAGGGGGTTGTGGGTTTAATGGGGGTTTTTTTTGGGTTAAGGGGTTTTGTGGGCACATATACACTGAGGGCATGCTCAGACGTGGCCACCTATCACGTGCATGCGCGTATGCGCGCATGTGCGTATCCATTGCGCGGACGTTGCACCTGCGCGTACATGCGTTGACATCATGCTCCCCCGTATGCATGCGCGGGACGTGCGTACCAATTTTCCTGGTTTAAGGGGTTGTCTGGGCCTTTAAGGGGCTTGTTGTGGTTTAAGGTTGGTTGCACGATTTAAAGGGGGTTTGTCAGGTTTAAGGGGGTGTTGTTTGGGGTTAAGGGGATTTTTGGGTTTTAAGGAGGGTTTTGGGTTTAAGGGTTTTGGCACATAATACACGTCTGCATGCGCAGACGTGCGCACAGCTGCCTTCACGCGCATGCGCGTATGCGCGCATGTGCTTATGCATTGCGCGGACGTTGCACAGGTATGCATTTGCAGCTTATTATTTAAAAATTTGTATAACCGCTCCCCGCCAGGGGGATGTAGGCGGTTCGATAACCGCGACGTGTATTTTTCTTGTAGCTGAGAACGAATAGCTATACTCGTCTCAGCTCAGCTCGTATTTTTGTAGCACTCAGTCCTGTTAGGGTTAAGTTAGATGGCAAGATTCATACTTTCATCTACTACTGTAATTCCAAAATGTAGGTTAAAGTCTGGTACATAACAATACTTTAGCAACTCTCAGAAAAAAAATTGAATGCTAATGCCAGAATGAATAGCGTTAAAATGAAATTGAAGTGTTAGCCTTTCTTGTAATGTGGTGCCATTTTGGTTTGTTTATAATACGTGGACCTAAAAAGTGCCATTGTGGGTGCGACCCAAAACTTTTCCATGTTTGACTTGGATTATTTTTAATGTACTCATCCAGTTATTTGAAGGCGGGTTGAAAAA
>JAMKCH010051802.1:0-21981 GCA_023653785.1 Ophioderma brevispina | reverse complement strand
GATTCTACAGAACTTATCCTTCACTTTTAAGCTATTCCTGGATAATTTCAAATAGTGACGCTTTGGATGAATCACTGATAGTGTCCTTTAAATATAATTGTTGGCCTTTCACTAATTATTCTCCAAATCTGTAAAATCAAGTTATACTGCATTCCAAACTGATTACCCAAGTTATTAGCACAATTTGATCTTATGAGAAATAAATCATCAAAACAATAGTTTCCAGGTAAACCATTTTAACTAGGTTTGTTTTTATCTCAAACAGATTCTGAATATAATTATGAACACTTGAATAAACTGCAAGAAAGTTGAAGAAACTACTCCCAAAAGATAAAGTTGACATATGATTGTGTGTGTTTTCAGCACACCAGGTTTCATATCTTTTATAAATTAACTCCTCACAGGCTATAAAACACTAATGTTAAAGTGACTTTTTACCCCAGAAAAGGACATAGGTCAAAACCCACTCTTCAAACCAAATGTGAAATTTAAGAAAGGCAATTCTTTTCTTGAAAAACACTAAGAAACGCCCCTATTTTGAATTATACAACAAACACTTGTGTAATCAATGTAAAAGAACCTAGGAAATAATTGTCTGCAATATTACCACTGATTTAGCAAAGAGTAGCGTCTCACACCTTACCCCACCACGACAAAAACCCACACCCCATTTTCTGTCCACACCCACATTTTACTGCAATGTCAAATATTGTTCCATTCTAATTTGGCCATTTCACCCCCAGCCAGAAGTATTTTTTACACATGATATTTTCCTAGCAAATGATGTTATCAACCAACATGTATAGCAGTGTTTTCAGATGAATGTTTTAACAAAAAAGTCAATCACCACAAACCGCTCTGTGACCTACGTTTTTGACTTACGATGTCTAGAAACTTGCTGGCTTGACAGAAAAGTCACAATTTTTGTCATATTCTCCATTTTGGGCCCAAAATTGCAACTTTTTCATACTTTTTGATCATTTTTGCATTATAAACTCTTCTTTTACAACTGATTTGTTGGAATATACAAGACTTCAATGCCATTGTAGAATTCTCAAGTGGGGCAGTTACCATTGCAACTGCAATTTACACAACCCTTTTTGTCCTCAGTGTACTGAAAAATTGGCTTGAAATAAGGTCTAAATTGTGGTTGCCATGGTAATGCCCAACCTGATGAATCTACAACTAACACCAAAAATATGCTGTTGTGAAACCAATAATAAGTATAAACTTATTTTCATAGAAGCATTGTGATTTAAATTGATGAAAACATGACAATTTTTAGTACAAAATTGAACAAAACCTCAAATCGACCATTTTAATATGCTGGCCTGTGATGATCAAGGGTCATAGGTCAAAATCTGTATGTCACACGAAGGTGCTGTGATTTACTTTTTTAATCCTACATCTATCTCAATACATTGATATACTTTTTAATGTCATGAAGCTTTTTAAAAAAATCCCTGCAAAATTACTTTTTGTAAAATGCCAAATCAATAAAGGTTCATTTTTTACGATAGTAATCCAATGTGGTGTGGATTGCAAATTGGGGTGGGGTATCTTGATAAGGGTAGGGTGTCAATTGTAGAGTTCATAAAAGAGGTATTTTTTATACACAATTTTAAGAAGGTTTTAGAGGCATTTTTGTCATTTTTTCTGAAATAAATGGAAAAGAGGTTTGACCCCTTTCGCTGGGGCTCAGAGGTCACTTTAACATCCATGTCTGCAAAATGGCCCGCCCAGATGGTATTCTTCAGACTTCAAGAACATTTTGGTATACAAACTTTTTTGACAGAGGTGGCCCGAAAAAACCACGTCTGTTCCCTAGGTATTCAGCCAAGTTTGCTCAATAGGCTATGGTTGTAACCCAAACCTAGGGTCAAAGGTCACATGGGGAAAAAGTATCATTACATTGTTTTCTTGAACGAACTTGCTGGTCACACCGCCCGGCTCCTCATGATAACCCTGGCTTTCACAATTACCTGGCTTTCTGCCCAGCTGGATGACCGCTACATGACCTTTGGCTATGCAAATTGACCTTTGATGACTTGGACCTTTTAGATCACGCACACTCTAAACAAACAGTCAGACCTGTCCTCCCTACCTTCATGCCAAATATCAGCCCCATATGCCCCTATTGTTACCTTTGACCCCGAGGGTGTTTTAAATCAATCCCATGATGCATTGCAATGTGCCTATACTGTACTATACTAACACATGTCAGTATTATGGGATAAAAAGTGGTTCCAAAAGTCAAGGACAACAAGACATTTCATGATCATGCAGAAACATCCCTAAGTACTACCACTTTATGGGCTAAATAATGGGCGTAAAAGTCTGGGTTTTTATGTTTTTAAGAATAGGATTTTTGTGGGATCACATGACTTTATTGAGGTGAATTTTCCCAAAACTGCGCATTGTGGGATTGACTCAAGAACACCCTCTGCCTTTTGACCCCATGTTCGTGTGACCTTTGAAAATTGGCATATGAAAATCGGGAAACTAACTTCTTGAGGTCTTGCCCCACCCCCCCCCCACCCCCACCCATGAGGCTCAGGTCTTGGTTTATGCCCCCTGCTAGTATGAAACATTTACCCATATGTCAAAGCATTAGAAACGCATAGCTGGACAGACCGACTCGCAGACAGATTAACTGTGTGTGAACTTTGATCTATGTGTGTGACTTTTGAACCTTAGATTTGTTTTGTTGCTCAGGGTCTAGTTGTGGTCCTGGCAAAGTTGGTAAGTATAGGTCCTGTCTACACAAATTGCTGCTGCTTAGAGAATCATGCTTTTGACGTTTGTGTCTACTAAAGGGACATTCTTTGAAAAAAAAAAATCTTGCAATTCATTGCACAAGATGGCAATTTGTAAGCTATTTGGAAGGTGGCATTAGCCTCAAAGTTTAAAAAATCTGGTTTATCACATGTGTTCTCATGCTGGCAAAGATCCCTGTTTTTGACTTTGTTACTCTTTATTTTATCTTAGCTCCTGTTAAAAAAAATTTAAAATCAATATTGGCACATTTTTTGAAGAGCGCCCCCAATTTTTTCAAAATTTGATATTTTGTCACAGTTACGACGTTGGTACTTGTCTAGGAAAATAAGCCTGCTAACGAGAATGCTACAAAATGCGTATTTATCACAAAATAAGCGATTTTGTAATTAAATTGGGATCCCAGAATTGACTTAACGGCAGAGGCTGGAAATGCTTACTTTATGTCCGTCCATATGAAATAGTGCCACCTCGCGAAATAACCTCTAACTTGACTTGCCGAACTATAAAACAACTAATGGATGATGAACGTAGACACGTACAATTGCGCTATTTCCCGGCTGTTCACATTGGAGGCCGTTTCCAGCAGCCGTTGAATTATTAAATCGGGGATCGCCCGATATATTATTCTAGTATCAAAATTCCCCTTCCTTCTTTTGTGAACACATAGACCCTTTTCGAGCTTAACGCATTCACAGGTTATAGTTTAATTGGCGCCTTTACCAATGCAACCGTGTAAACAAATCCCAAAATTTTTGAAAAATTGGGGGCGCCCTTCAAAAAATTGCTAATATTGCTTTTAAGTTTCTAAATCTTGCAGGTCCTATCTCTTCACCATCCGGGATCTGTTCTGCGTGTTGTATGTGTGTGTGCGTGGCTTGTATGTGGGTGTGTGTGTGTGTGTTTGTGTGGGTGTGTAGTATGGGGCCCCCTATATGTGTGTATGAGTGAACTTGTAAACACCTTCAAGTTGGGGACATTTTCTAGTCTAAAACCTCGATCGGTGTGACACGTCAGGGTGACCTTTGGAACCGACCGGGACGCCCTCTATCGTAGAGCTATTACCAGTGTATCCCCATGTGTAAAATTGGGTTCACATGGCCTGTCCCCTGTTTTTTGGACGCGGACTAAACATTTGTATATAACTTGCAGTGTTGTAACCATAGGGCTGGGGGGGGGGGGGAAGTTTCCCCCCCCCCCCAACCGGGCCCCCCCAGACGAAAAAAACAAAAATTAGGAAGTGGAGAAAAATTGGAAGGGGGGAATGGAATATTTTTAGAATGAGTAATTTAGTGAAATGTTCACGGGGGTAGTGTAAGGTGGCTCCCCCCTTCTTTCCTATGCCCTTCCCAACCTCTGCCCTTCCCCGGCTGCCTTTCCCGCTTTCCGTATTCTTCCCCCCTCCTTTTTCTTCCTCCCTCCCCTTTTTTTCTAAATTTTTTTCCCGAGTCTCCCGTCTGTATTTAGTTTTCACTCTTTTTTGGTGTTTTCCTCCGTACCTCGCCAGCAGACGAAATGGTGTTCCGTAACCGCCAGCAAGACTAAATGGTATTTCCGTAACTTTTCCCGCCAGCAGGATTTCATGGTGTTTCCGAAACTCGCCTCCGTGACTTCTTTGTAGGTTCAAGCAGTCTGACCTTTGTGGGGGGTAACTCGCCATTTTTAACTCGCCATCTCATAACTCGCCCACTTATTAAACTGCCCAAAACCTTGCGCTCACCCATATTTTTGTGTTTCGTTTGTTTGGTTTTGTTTGTGGTTCTTTGTGTGCAATCGTGTATTATATTTGTATCTTTTTATTCCTCTCCTTTTTTTATCTTTTTTTCTTTCCCCTCCCCCCCCATCCAACCGCGGCCCCGCAAACACACACACACATCCACCACATGCCGAATTACCCTGTTTGGGTAAACATTTCCTCAAAAAAAATCAGATTGTTTTCCCCTTTCATAAGATTTGGATGATTTACTTACAACCCAAATTCATTGGTCTTGCTAGCTATAAGGGTTTTTTTTTTTGTTTTTTTTTTTGCAACTGGCCAATCTCAATTACTCTTACCCAAATAGGGGCTCTTCTGACAAAAAGGATCTCCATCCAATAAAATATCCCAAGCATGTATTTTCCTTTCCCTAATCAATAAGTTAGCCCTTTTACACAAGTGTTCCAGTTTAGCTTCTAGGTTCCACATAAAAAAAAAGACTGGTAACAGGCCATGTCACGTAGACTGAATAATCCTTTCTTCCGTCGTTCAACATATACGGCACGGCCCCTGCGAGGGTGCTATGGTGACGACTGAAAAAAAGACGTTTCGAATAGGGGAGCGCTCTGTGGCTCATGAATAATTCACCATTACTGCGTAGGACTGTTGCGCTCGCGTATTAACAGACGTTTGCGCGCATTAATTAGCGGGAACTTTACGCTATCAATTAGCTGGATGAAAGTTTTTGTTTTGTTGAAAGCCTCAGTTTAATGGGTATTGTGTCGTTGGGTTTTTGTTTTTTGTTTGTTGTTTTTTTTTTAGAGACATAGATTGAATGTTTCATTTGAATCTGTGTTCTCTGACTCGGACAGTCGTTTATTTATTTGATAATTAAATTTATTCTGTGTTCATGTGTCATGTGTGTGTGGTAATTACTTTCGATTAAAACTTATTTAGTTTTGTTCGTTTATCAAGTATATCAGTTGGTTAGTTGAGTTATTAATTATGATATTTCAGTTATTTAGATCTAGTGATGCATTATTATACAGGTATTTATTTATGCAGCTATTTATTTAGTGATAGTTATTTATTTAATTTGTTAGTGAGGATAGTTCTAGAGTTACTCAGTAGTTTTTCTTTTTTACTATTTTGCATGTGATTTGGTTTTTGTTTATGAGTAAATTATTTAACGCCAAACATAAATAAGGACAGGCTCAAAAAATTGTAGTAATAAATAATCACTTTTGGGGGTCTTTTTTTGGACGGGGACCGTCGACCGTCCCCTCTCCCCATCCCAATACGGGTGATCAAACACCCAAACAAAACATCTGGTGGCCCTACAAAATAATATGGATGTTGTCAGTGATGTTTTGAGAATTAACTTTCCATACTAGTCTTTTTGCCACTTCTCCAAATTTAATACATGTATAAATCCATGGGTGTGGATTTTGGATTTAGCTAGGCCGAGGAAAAAAAAGAAAGTTCTTCTCAGCTTCCCCGAGGCCCGCTCGCACATAGGGTAAACATTCAAAGTTACCACATTTCTTTTTAAGCTAAGTTTGTTTTTCAAGAGATTTATTTATACATTTTTTACTGATCAGAAAAAAAACCAATTATTCGCAGAGAAATCGAAATTTTGCACAAAGAGTCTACAGGCACACATAAAAAATCTCAACTTTTTAGGTGACGTCGGGGAGAAGGAGAAGAGAAGAAGAGGCTGTATGATGCACGAACTGCCCCTTTAAAGGTAAATACCTTCGTCAATGGCACCTCAGATTTTACCAAAGGTAACTAACATTTGGTATCAGAAATAAGCTAATATTTTTCCTCATTAACCATGTTAAACCTGTAATTACTATTTAGAGCCCTAATAAATATGTACCAAAACATGACAGAGGCCTTCCATTTTTAACATAGCCTATGCTGATTAAAATTAGGGTTTGGTGCCATGGCCTATTAAACTTGAACATAGGCCCGGTACCTGAACGTAAAATGGAGTTGACTGCCTTGCATTTGAGTTCTAAGACTAATGCTCATTGTGCTAATTTTATCATTGTGAAAAAGAATGTTGTCAGAAACCTCTTCTTTCCCTAAAAAAAACCTTGTGACATGGTCACCCGGGGGCATGGTCAGGATAAATTGTTTTTTTATGTAGCCTAAGTTCATGTGGCCAAAACAAGTTTCAGCAAGACCAAACACCAGCTATCTTTCATAAAGCAATAGTGGGCCTAGGCTATTATAGGCTAGGCATGATACTACTCATGTACAGTAGCTGTATAGGCCAATAGGCATTATTGTTGCGTTTTCTCACCTATTCTAGCAGCGAGGCTATTTTGCATTGGGTTGGACCATAAACCAGGCCTATAATATCAGATCCTGTCAATTGGCAGTGCCATCCTCCGTGGACCGTAGGCCGTGCCACTAGTCCTGCATAGGCAGTGAATGCTTAGTCATGCATTGCATGTAGTTGCGACATGTGTATACATGTTGATGCGAATATGAGACTAGTTTCGCTATTGGCTTAGCGTTGTCGCTCACATAGGCCTATAGGGGCAGTCTACAGACCTGCGATAGCTAAAACTATTTTCTACCCCAGGCTAGGGGTCTTTACGGGTAGCTAGACACCCGTCAAGGTCGATACTGATCACTTGCCTATGTGCTTAAGGGCACATTTCTAGCCCGGGTCTCTAGGTCTCAGAATAAGGGCCTGCTAAAAGGATGCTAAAATAAAAACTAAAGATAACAAAAGACAGTGCTACATTACATGGCTAGCAGGTAGCCTATGTCGATCTAATAAAAATATTAAACATGATTACTGCATAGTACCTAGCAGCAGGAGTCGTGAAGGTGGCACCATTCACCAAAAATCAGTAATAGAAGTGCCATTTAATTTTAGAGGCCCTTAGTACAACTTAAGCTACATCATAATACATGCACATGTGAATAATAAAGGAGAACGCTGACCCACGATTCATCAAACAACATCCCAGACACGTGTTTTGCATCTGTTCACGTGTTTGAATCACACAGGTGCAACTGCAAGATAATTAAGAAGCAGTTTGTCCTACCTTAGGCTTAATAAATCAAGTTTGTATGGAATCCACTGTCATGATCCCCTTGCGTTTATTATCGGGAATATGGTCAAGGCGTGTGCTGCGCGTGCGTTCGTACTCTTAGGCTTAGGGACAAGTAGCACTATAGTCGCCGTCCGTCGTACGTACGTCGCAGTAACAATTGGTTGAACTAAGCGTACGCAGACCGCGCCCTGGGTGGCGACCAGACACGGGCGTATCGCGTAACCTAATTTTAATCGTTGTATTTACGCGCTTCGTCTACAGCAGGTAGACTATAACCCCAGTCTCGGCTCTGTCTCTGGGCTTTGAGCGCACTTGGTTGAAAGATAATGCTAGATCGGGGCTAAATAAAAATAGATGGAATTTTCAGCTTACCACCCCCGGACAGCCTTGCCAACCAACTGTCCAAATGCACGGGCTCCTGAAGAGTGAAACTAGGTAGGGAGTTAGCCCCGCCTAGGACTGTACGAACTGTAGGGAAATCTGTCTCCAGCAGTATCGATCGACAAGTAACGTGATGCGAATTGCCTGCGCACATCACGGTTAGATTTTGAATGATAATTCCGGGACCCGGATACAAACACAACAGGTGGTATCAATGGCAACGCCGACATAGGGCTATCAGTATCGACTACGCGACCGAAGCTCCCCCTTATCAGGAGTGCCAAGTAGGGAAAATAACTAATTAGCAATAAAATAAATAAGGCAGTGCTCTCAAAAAATTGTAGTAAAATCACTTTTGGGGTACTTTTTTTGGAGGGGACCGTCGAACCGTCCCCCTCTCCCCTCCAATACGGGTCTGACAAACACTCAAACAAAAAAACAACTAAAAACTTATAAATTTAAAATTTTTTAGTGATTTTTGGAAATTTAACTTTCCATACTATCTTTTGCCACTTCTACAAGTTACATACATGTATAAATCCTGGGTGGATTAGCTAGGCCGAGAAAAAAAGAAAGTTCTTCTCAGCTTCCCGAGGCCGCTCGCATAGGGTAAACATTCACCTTTTAACCACATTTCTTTTTTACGCTAAGTCTTATTTTCAAGAAGATTTATTTATACTTTTTTACTGATCAATAAAAAAACCCAATTAAGTTCGGCAGAGTAAATCGAATATTTGCACATAAGAGTCTACACGGCACACATAAAATTCACTTTTTTAGGTAGTCGGGAGAAGAGGCTGTATGTCACGAAATGCCCTTTAAAGTCAATAGCCCCTTGTCCCTGGACCTCAATTTTTACCAGAGGTAATCAACAGGTTTTGGTATCAAAAAAGCTACTATTTTTCTCATTAACCATTTAAACTGTAATACTATTTAGAGCCTAAATAAATATGATACCAAAACATGAGCGGCAGCCTTCATTTTTTAACATAGCCTATGGCCTGACTACAAAATTAAGGGTTTGGTGCTCATAGGCTATTAAACTTGACCTAGGCCCATTGTACCTGAACGCGAAAAATGGATGTTGACTGTCTTGCATTGTGAGTCTAAGCCTAAGCTCATTTGCTAAGTTTACATTGTGAAAATAATGTTTTCAACCTCTTCGTTCCTCGCCTAAGAAAAACCTTGTGACATGGTCACCAGCACCCGGGGCATGGTCAGGATCAATTGTTTTTTTTTTATGTAGCCTAGTCCTCATGTGGCCCAAAACAAGTTTCAGCAAGAACCAAAACCCCATCTTCTTCACAGCAATAGTGGCCTATGTGCTAATTATATGGCTAGCATGATACTACTCATGTCCAGTAGTAGTCCCAATAGGCATGATTGACTTTGCGTTTTAATCACCTATTCTAGCATCTAGGCCTATTTTCATGTTTGTTTGGACCTATAAAACCAGGCCCCTAAATCGACCTGTAAATGGCAGTGCCATCCTCCGGGACGTAGGCCGTGCCAATAGTCCTGCTAGGCAGTGATATGCCTTACTAGTCATGCATGCATGTAGTTTGTACATTGTATACATGTTGATGAGAATGAAGCCTAGTTTCGCTATTGGCTTAGAGTTGCGCTCACATAGGCCTATAGGGGCAGCCTACAACTCGATAGCTAAAAAAAAAAAAAAAAAAAAAAAAAAAAAAAAAGAGCACAAAAAAAAAACCCCTTTTGTTTTTTTTTTTGTTTTTTTTTTTTTTTTTTTTGTGTTTTTTAAAAACTTTTTTTTTTTTTTTTTTTTGTGTTTTTTTTTTTGGTGGTTTTGTAGTTTCGTTTGATTGGTGTTGTTGGTGTGTGTTTTTGGTTTTCGTTTTTTTTTTTTTTTGGTTTTTTGAAGTTAGTTGGTGATTTTTTAGTGTTTGATTTTTTTTTTTTTTGAAGAATTTTGTGAGTGTGGTTGTTTGTTTTTATTGGGGGTTACTGATGGGTGGTTGATTTTGTTTTTTGTTGATTGGATTTGTTTTTGGGGTTTTTGGTTTGGTGGGTGGTGTTTTTTTGTGTGTGTTGTTGTTTTTTTGTTGTGTGGTATTTTCTGGGGTGGTGTTTGTGTTGTATTTATGTTTTTAGAGAAGATTCTTGATGGGTGTTTTTAGTAGAATTTTTGGTGGATTCTGTGGTTTTTTGTTTGGTTTGATTTGACGGGGATGAAACAATTAGGGTATTATGTTTTTGTGGGTATGGGAGAGGGTTAGCGTTTTCGTTGTCTTGGTGAAGTTATTGTTGGAGTTTCAGTAGTGGTAGAGAGAGTTAGGGGCGTGGTCGCCCACCCGCACCCCCCCACCCACCCCCCCGCCCACACCAACCCGCCCCCCACAGCCCCCACCCCCCCCCGGCACCCCCCGCGCCCTACCCCCGCCCCGACACCCCCCCGCCCCCCACCCCACCCCGCCCTACATCCCCGCCCCCCACGCCCCCCACCCGCTCCAGCCCCCCGCCCGGCGCCGTCCCACAACCGCCCACCCCCCCCGCAGCCCCGTTTCCAGCGGCGTACCCCCCCCCCCTCCGCACTCCCCCCCCGCCTCTCGCCCGGGGCCCCCGCAACCCTCCGAACTCCGCCCACCCTCCCCCCTCGCCCGACACCTCCCCCCCCACACAGCCCCCCCGCCCCCCCCCCCGGGCGAGCCATCACCCGCCCCATACGGTCCCCAACTTCCCCCGGCCGCCCCCGTCCCCCCCCCCCCAGCTCCCCCCGCCCCCCTCACCCACCCCCCGACCCCGGCTTGATCCCCCCCCCAACCCCCTCCCCCCTGCCCGCTCATCCCACCCGCCGCCACCCACCCCAGCAACCCAACACCCCCCCCCCCGCACTGCCCGCTCACCCCCCCACCACGTCGCCCCCCCCGGCGCGCTGGCGACCCACACACCCCCATCCCCCCTCCCCCCGCCCCCCGCTCCCCCTCCCCCGCCACCTACGACCCCACCCCCGTTTATCCTGGTCACCCCAACCTTCTCTCCCCCCTCTCTCTTTTCTATACTGTAGCTACTACCCTTGATAGAATAGGTATACCCCGATCGCTGCTAATACTGCCATACCCTTGCCTATGCTTAAGGGCACGTCTCTAGCCCGGGTCTCTAGTCCCAGAATAGGGCCTGCTAAAGATACTAAAATGTAAAACTAACGTAACAAAATACAGTGCCTACATTACATGGCTAGCTAGGCTAGCCATGTCGTAATCTAATAAATTAAACATGATACTGCATAGTACTATAGAGGCTCAGCAGAGCCGTGAAGTGCACATCACGAAATCAAATAGAATTCCATTTTTAATTTTATAGCCCCTAGTACGGAAGGACTTAAGCTACATCATACTACATGAACATGTGCATAAAGGAGCCAACTTACCCAAGATCAAACACACCCCAGACACGTGTTTTGCATCTGTTCATGTGTTCGAATCCCAAACATGTACAACTAGCAAGATAATTAAGAAGAGTTGTCCTACCTTAAGGCTTAATAAATCAAGTTGTAATCACTGTCATGCATTCCCCTTTCGTGGGTTATTATCGGTAATCGGGTTGTGCTGGGTGCGTTCGGTACTCTCTAGTAGACACGTAGCACTATCTCGCCGAACAATTGTTTGAACTAACGTACTCAGTACCGGCTGGGTGGCACTCCTACACGGGCGATCGCGTACCTATTTTGAATCGTTGTATTTACGCGCTGTCTATCACGTGTGAGACTAACCCAGTCTCGGCTCTGTCTCTGGGTTAGAGCGCCCTTGGTTAAAAGATATGGCTAGACTCGGGCTAAAATAAAAAAAACCGATGCGCTTTTTCAGCTACCACCCCCGTACATCCTTGCCAACCTGGGGGGAGGGAGGATCAGTGTGAAGTGCCCCCTTTTCCAAATTGGCACAGGCTCCACTGGAATTAACAATAGGTAGGGAGTAGCCTCGCCTAAAAGACTGTACGAATCTGTATGGAAACTGTCTCCAGCAGTATTGATTCACAAGTAACGTGACTTGGAATTCCCACTTGCAGCGCACATCACAGGTTTAACTTTGAATGTCTAAGCCGGGGACCACAGATACTAACGCAACAGGTGGTATCAATGGCACACGACATAGGTATCAGTTATCGATGACGCGACCGCCTTCCCTATCATAGGCCCCAAGTATTGAAATCAGCAATAACAATAAAATACAAACGGAAAAGGAACTAGAATCAGCAATTGTCCCTTGATGATTTCCTTCTTCCTCTTTTTTGTTTGGTTTATTTGTTGGTTGCATTGGCGTAACCCTCGGGGGGTGGGGGGCAGGGGGGGCCAGCCCCCAAAACATAACCCTTGAGGCCCCCCCCCCCTTCAGCCCTCCAAAATGAACTGACTTTTTGTACTGCTATGGAGAAGGACGTCCAGAATTTTCCCCCTCAAAAAAGCCCTGGCATTGGGCACCCCTCTCCGCTCCCCCCCCCCATCCCCTCCAATTTGCAAAAGGTCTGGTTACGCCACTGGTTGGTTGTAGTATTTTCCTTATTGAGGATGTCTGATCATTCTGAAAATAAATAGGCCTACTCATGCATACTGCTGTGCCCCACAATCCCAAGCTCTCCATTTATTTTACCAAGCCCAGTGGTGTCCAATCTTCCCGAAAACATGCATTATTCCACCAGCTATAACAGCTGTCTGATCTTTTCCCCAATTACATCTCAATTTCAATGTTACAGCTAACGTGTCCATCCAACTGAACCCGTAATCATCTTGTGAACAGGTAATTACAAATTTGTATGTTCAAATGGGTCAACTAGTAAATTCCATACTTGTGATTTTCCTGAAAAAGTAAAGGTCAATCCACATATATCCCGATTTTTCTTTGATTTTCCATGGCCATTTTCCTTCCCTGTGTCACTTTTTATTTGAACATGATGGTTCTATACGTTTTGTTGCTTTTATTTTGTGATTTACTTTCATTTTACTATTTTTAAATAACAAAACTTGAACTCAATAATCCCAAAATAACGAAATTATTCCCAGCATTTGCAGCAATAGGCTCTGTTAAAAATAATAATTATACCTAATCAAGTAAACAACGTCCTCACCTTTTTGTGACGGGAGGCATCTGACCCAAAGAGAAAGCCCTGTGTCCCCCTCTTACCCCCAAACCACCGGCCCTACGCAGGGGGGTGGGTGTTCACTTTCTGCTTGAATTTTTTTAAATAAAAAAGTCCATAATTTTATAGAAAATTCTGACGAAAACTCCCTTTTGGGTGATGGAGATGTTCACAAATATAAAAAGGAGCATTTTGTGGATCAACTTTTCAACCAAAATAGTCTACTTTTTTCTAAGTCCCGCTGCGACCCTCCCCCCCCCAAAAAAAAAATCTGCGTATGGCCCTGCTTTACCAATGTTTCATGAAAATGGTGCATGCGGAAATCCCCTCCCTATAAAACATTACGTTTTAACATCTGTTCAGTGCAAAGAAAGTGAGGACAGAGAATATGTCTCCTGAACTTTTTGCACCCTTTATCGCTAAGTACAGAGACTCGCTCGTCCTGCAGAGCTCTTCTTCTCTTTACTTTTTCTTCTTTCTTTTTACAATTTTTCTCTCCTCCTTCCCCATGCCAGTCGCGAGAAAGCGGAAGCCCTTGGTGTATTCGCACCCGATACCACAAAAGGGAAGGCGAGACGTCCATTCTGATTTTTGATAAATGTTTACGATTTTTGAGAAAATTCGGAAAGAAGGGAGTCAAAAAGTAAACGCGGGTTAATCGACTTAACGGACATATGTGCACGGATTTCTTTCCCAAAAGTGTTAACATTTTTCAAAGTCCCCGACCCAGAATCCTGTGTATGGACCTACTTCCCTTTTCTGAAATCTTGCCTACACCATCCTTTCCTTATAGCTTGTGTAGCATGTTAATGGCTTGGTCAGCCGGCTGCGCCTGGTACATAGCCGGCTCCCTCAGTGGGAAATTCTCGCCCCTCCCCCTTCCCGGGTGCCATTTCTAGGTCCTCACCGAAAATGTATCAACTCGTTCTCCCACCATGTGTGAACCTTCGCCTATGTGGTGTGATCTTTGACCACAGACTTGTGCTGTGCCCAGGTCAAAGTTCTTAACGTAAATTGCCCCGTAGATAGACTCTTTGACCTTTTGGGTCACTTAAAACCCTAATAACCAACGTCAGACTGTTCTCCCCTAACCTCCTTCATGCTAAATAGTAGAACCCATTAGCCACCCCCCCCCCCCCCCCGGCACTCCCATCTTGGAAGCGACGGGTAGGCAGGCTGTTTAAGACACCCCTTTTCAGTATCGTTGTCACACAACACCCCATATTTTTTAATTTCATTTCACCCAAAGTCCCCATATTTGTGCAAATTTTTTACCACGTGTCACCGACCCCTATTTTGGAGAAAAAACACTAAAGACCCTCTACTTTTTTAGAAAATTGGTTGCAAAAATCACACCCAAGACCCCAGTTTGGGAAAAATGTTCATATTTGTCACTCGAAAACCCTTATTTGGGCTATTTTGTGGCTATATCTCACCCAAGGCCCCATCTTTTTTCTGTCACCCCCGAAATGCCCCTGCTTGGAAGCACGAACCTAACCCCCATATCCATTTCATATGTAGGGCCCCCCCCCCCCCTTATTAGCCCCTATGTCAAAATTAACGAAATGCATGCCGTACAGACAGACAGATCTATTTTAGTAGTATAGATATCTAATGATTGGCGATACGAGCAATGATACAAATTGTCTTCATCTCATCAATCTTCAATTTATTAGCATGCATGAGGCGCAGGTTATTGAAATGCAAATAAAAAAATATGAGATCTTTATTCAATTGTGAGTGACAACTATCAATAAAATGATTTTCTACGTATAGTAAATAGAGCAATAAATCCGGATATTTGACTTATAATCTAATAATACATCCACGACGTCTATTTGATTAGTTGCATAAAAATGCTCATCATAAAAAAAAAGTCCGCAAATTAAACATCAACCGAGGAAATCGTTACTTGAGAGGCGACCCCTGCCGGAGCCTCCCAACACAATGTGCGCGTGCGACAACCCCCAGTGTTGCTCAACAGCCGACAATCAGTTCCCAGGCCTTTAAAAAAATCCTGCTCAAAAATACGCTGGTCTCACTGATTGGGTCTGGCTCAGCTGTCCCGCTGACGCACAACGGCACGTCGAGAGACCTTGCGAGTATACCCTAACCATGTGTTGTGACCTAATGTTTGTGCGGAGTACTTCCACTCCCCCCCGACCTCGGTTGAGATTTTGAGACCATTTCCCTACAGATTCGTGAGGGTCCTCACGGATATGGGTTGAATAGTCTAGTTTAAACTTTAGTCGCTTAGTGTTTTTTCATCACCTTGTACCGGGAGGGTCTACAGCATTGCGACTCACGCACACAACGCAGCAGATTGTTCTGAAGCAGTTTCAAACAATTATTACTCTACATAGCAACCACGTTAGGGGCAGGCCCCAGCTACTCCTAGTCTTTACAGTCTAGCCTTCCTAGTCTAGGCTTAGGCCTAGGCCAGCCGCGATTTATCTAGGCTCAAATTTAATTCCAATTGTGACGAAGGCAACAATCAATCGCACCTTGACTCTTTACCCTTCAGTTGACAGATATGAAGAAAACTATCATCTGATCCTTTATAATCATGACTATAATAGCACATGTAGTATAGAGAGAATGATGTTTGTTTCTTCTCCCACATTCATGCATTAAACCTGCGTGTTCCTGACCAGGAAGGAGGATATTCAAAGTTCAAACGCAAACTTAATATTAACTAAAATACACGTCAAGGTGAGGCGTATCCATTCCTGAAAACAACTTCCTTTCATGTAATCCTTCTTTGTTTACTTTTTCGTCCGGCCAATGCCCAGTCAGTGCCAGGCCCAATGCTTTGCCAGGCCCCAGGAGGATGACCGGTGCCAACCTCCCTGCCGCGCCCCATTATGTGTTCATTATTATTCATGAGGAGGACGTCCCTCCTGCGCATGATCTTTTGCCTCACAATCTGAGGCGAAAGTGCTCCCCGGTTTTGGTTGTATATTTTCTCAGTCCCGGTGAGCAGGCCGTAAAGAATTTGGGTAATAAAAGGGCGCCGCGAACGGTGGACTAGGGACTCAGTCTACAGTGTCACTCGACGTAATCGTTATCAATTTAATTTCTGTTTTCGTCCATCTTTACAAAATGGCGACCATGATGTCGGGAAGTGACAGCTCATCTAGTGCGTGGACTAAAACTCTAAATAGTTGACTATTTCCCTCAAATTTATTGGATTATAGTCACAGCAGTGGCTATTCGTTTCATGCAGCAAACGGTGATATCCAGCAAATCATTCATCAGCTTCTAACAAATCTGTCAAAAAGATGAAGACGCCGAAAGGAACTTGATGCCCTACTTACGGGAGCTAATGGAAAAATCAAACATTTCAACAAGGCGGGTGAAGCAACAAACACCTAAAAAGATGGTCATGACTCCGGCTTCCTGATGAAATCGGATTCATTGAGTCGTCAAAAACGACTTTTTGCTACACACCAAAGAAAACCATAATGAAAGAAATTAAGAAAACTGGTAGAATTCCACGTAAAATGATTCAGTATTTCAGTTTCACTCACTCTGACCTGTCACCCCTCCGCAGAAAATTTTTTCATGTTTGGCACTGCAGACTATTATAATTTTATTTTTAGGTCCTGTGTTCATCAATGGAGAAACATTCTTTTTACTTACTTTTCATATCAGATTGTGCTCACAATTCTGCCCACAAAGTTATGTAATGCTCCATTTTTTGACAATTGACTTTTCCCCCGGGCTGGAGATCAAATCATGTTTAAAACTGTTAACTTCTAATTGATCATTTTTTATCATGATGGGTACTGATGTCATGCATGAGTTTGAGTCCTTCACAATTACATTACGATCTCAAATGATGCTTTAATGTCATTTCGATGTTTTGATGTTATTTTTTAGTCTCATGTGGCAAAATAACCCCCAACAAGCATATGCTGTAACCAATAAGATGGACCCACAGTTGTAGACATTGTAGAAATGTCCGCGTCGTCCCGATTTGATTTCAGATACGGGACGCAGTTTTTGCGAATCTCTCAGGTTTTGTTATAGATGGTTTACTAAATCCGTGAAATGTTGTTAATGTCAGGATATAATTTTGACACAATTGCCCAAAATCTCATATTAAAGCAGCTTTATTTATTATAGCAAGAATCTAACTTTTGTGGGGTTCCCCCATTACTAACTCACGCGGCGATCCTTTCCGTGTGGGGGTCCCTCGACAAATATAGCTCTTTATATGGTTAATCCTATTTTATAGTTGACACCAAGTTTTAATCTTTAGAACAATGTTTAAATATCTCCACTAAAGGTGTTTTTGATCCAATCATCTATTTATTATGCCGCTAATTTTGCCCCAAAAAAGTAATTTTCCACCTCTTTGTGCACTTCACAAATTCCACCGAAATCGGCTTTGAAGCTAGCAGCCGCTGTCGGGAATGGCTCTTACCGAGCTTCTAAACCGCTCCCTTTGATGCATGTCTGGGCTGCGGATGCAAATGTGAGGCATCCAAATCAAAATGCGTATCAGCGCGTATCCCGTTTATTTGTACTGCGATCCTTGTACACGCTAGCCCACGAGTGCTTCACGCAGTTCCATTACCCTGACAAAACAATTTTCGTTCCCCCGCTATTTCGATAATCTCTCTACTCCCCGTAGAATTTTTCGGACCTTTAGCCAATCAGAGACGATGAAAATCTGGAAAAATTTTTCCTTGGAGTTTGGTTCCATTATTTTCTCGGCAATGGCAGCATTTCGTTTTCTTCGCAACCGTGTTTCAGTTTTATTACCTTACCCCACCATATTTCCCTCATAAATCCGAAAGCCTGCACTCCTTCCAACAATTTAACCCTGTTTTCTAGTAACGGATTTATAGCTTACAGGTTAGTACGCTAAAACTTATGCCTTTTTAGTTTTTTTTTTTGTTCGAGCCAAAATACAAAAACTTGTAAAGCGATGTTTTCTAACCACTTTCAAAATTGTCTTCACGCTTGTTTATTTTACCCATATTTCCCTCATAAATCGAAGCCCGGCTGCCCTCACTGATGAATCATTTAACCTTGTTGGCAACGCTTAACCCTAACCCTCACAAAATCTCACAAACCACACCAGTGTACATATTGTGAGCCTTTGTGAGATTCATTGAATAAACACTCTGCACTAAGCTATTTGTGAGATTTTGTGAGATTTGTTGGTGGACGAGGCATGGACACCAGGTGTGGTTTGTGTAGTCAGTGATTTAAATATAAGTTAATACTATACTGTGAGCTATTGTGAGATTCAGTGGATTTCCTAGTCCAAGAATGAATGTGTGATTCCTGTGAGATACAGTGATTGATAGGTTGATAGATATCCTTTGCTGTATGTTTTGTGAGTGAGATTCAGTGGTCCCCTTGGGAAATTGTTTGCCTTGTGGTTAGGGTTACGGGAGCTATTTAACCTTGTTGGCTAGCTTAAATCTGATGGAAAGTAATTTTTTCTTCCGCATATGATCGTGGACCACACGACAGTATCACCAGTCACGCTCAATTTGAAGTACAACCATACAGGCAGTAAAACATTTGGTTTGAATCTGTGTTTTTTTAATTGAAATATGCATGTTCCTTTGCTTCTGGTATACCTTTGGGGCTGTGGCAATACATATTTTTTTTTTTTTCTTCAAGTCTTGAAAATAAAAATATGTCTTTAAAATTGTCCGGGCACCGTCATGTCACATGGAGTTTGGCCATCATTCATTTTACTAACAATATTAACCCTAACACGTCGACAACATTACAATCACTTAAGTTGCTTTCAATTGCTTCTATTGCTAGTCTGACTTAAGAACTTTTTGTCCGCATTGTCGTGTTGCCATGTCCGGACGTTTTCCTCCCTATAGGGCCCTGCAAAGAGCTAAATTTGTTGAATGACTTTTTGTTTGCCCTCCAGATCAACCAAGCATGAGAGGATACAATAACATGCACCTGTTCCACCTGAACTTTCATTTATTTCTGCAGGTGATTCTTTGTATTCTAATGCATGCTTGGGTTGTTCTGGGCAAGGTCTGGCCAAGATAACCTATTGACATGCCGTGGCAGCGCCCTATAAGGACCTGTTGCCTGCGGACTTGCCGTCAGACGTTTCCCCCCGCAGAAGGCGCATTTCCGCGGACTGCCGTTCGGACATCTTCCCCCATACTTGCCTGTCGTACTTAAAGATTTTTCCACAAGTTTTTGCGCTGCAGCCGCAGGGAAAACATCCACCGGCAATGCAAAGCACTATTCTGGTCTGACCTTGGAGACCTTTCAATATGCCATCCTATTAGGCCGTTGTACGTGTTAAGCGGGTCGACCCTGTGAGTTTAGGGTTAGTTTCATGACTTTGGTTAAAACAGTAAAAATATGGAGGATCGTGCTCAGCAGACTTCTACCATCATGCAATGGATTTTTTGTGGTATGTGGGTTCCTGTAGTAGGGCATCAAATGCCCCTCATGTCATTCAATTTTCTTGTTCCCTAGTCTAAAGTGTGCCACTTGTCAAAACAATAACCTCCATCCCCAAATTAAACTTCATATCGGATGTCAGCTAAGGGGCCTCCGCGATCTTAAATGTTTTGTACACTACAAATCATAGGGATGTTTGTTGTGTTTTTGACAAAACACAAAAAAATATGATTGTCATCTGTGATATTGGCCAGCAATATTCTAAGATGTGTGTTATGAGGTTAGGTAAACAACTTTCAAAAAATACGCAACAGGTCATCCACATGGGCAGAAAAATTAATTTTATCAAATTCATTCAGTGGAGAAGGACAATGCATAAACCCACCATCACCCAGAGGCTTGGGCTATTGTGGATTTTTTGAGGACAGTGTATGTTGGTTAAGTGGGCAAAGCCTTATATCACTGTTTACATACCAATGTCAATACTTTACTTACAAAAGTTGTCTACTATTGAAAAGAAATTCCATTGGCTTTCCCATGTTGACATAAATTGAAAGAGGAAAAAGAGTGCCTGCTATTGTGTTAATAATTGTAGTGCCACATGCTGGAAAGAAAACATCCCAGTACCATTAACAACTATTGTCATATTATGTAACTGGTTATAAAGGCTTGAACTTACAACAATTACCACTGCCTTAAAAATCATAAACCCACAAGCTCTGATATGGGTTCATGGTTGCTAATTTCTGTGTATTGACTTGGCCTCCACTGAAATAAATTTAGTAAAAAATATGTTTTCTGCCAATGAAGATGACTTTGATTGATATTTCTTGGAAAATTGTTTATCTAACCTTGTAACACACCTTTTGGAGAATTTCTGGCCAAATCACAGATGACGATCATTACTTTTTTGTGATTTGTCAAAAAACAACACAATAACCTATTGACTTTGTGTACAAAACTTTAAGCTTGCGGAGGCCCCCCTTGCCGACATCAGATGAATTTAATTTGTGGAGCTTATTATTTGAACAATGGCACACGTTAATACTAGGGACCGAAAATTGGTTGACATGGGGCATTTGATGTACCCTATCCTGTAGCATACTTCCATTAGGGTTAGTGTAGAACCGAGCCACACTGCTTTCGAATCGGCTGATCTCCGATCATGTTTAGGTTTGATCATACGTTCCGATCAGATACCGATTCTCTGTCGATGTCATATTTGCACATTAGTAATTCTTACACTGTAAAATTTGCTCTCTGAAATTTTATGTACTTTCTTTATTACTTACGCTATACCATCATCCAAATTAACAATCTACTTCAAATGCTACAGTTTTTACACAGAAACTGGAAAAAACTATATTTTACAATTTTCTTGAGCTCCTGAATACCCCTCCCTATCACAATCATGTCTGCAGAGCGGCACCGACATCAATTGAACCATACAGTAATCTGCTCACCTTCATCCAGATGTTGATGTACACTTGCAATTGTCTTTAAGGCAGATGCAGACCTCCATAAATATATATTCACCACATCATATCTATTCATTTCGATCACCCTGTAGACGAACCCCCAGTGACGTCATACCCACAATTCCGCTTCCTCTTTTCGTCTTGGTAATGACAAGATGGGTAACGTTATGATTACCTCCCTGATTTCTGTCGAATTTTGGTCAGATTTAGCTAGTGTGGTCCTGAACCTTTTGAAAATCCTGTTAATGTCATTTACTACGTCCCTGGGACTGGTATTTTTGTCATATTTCGTTTGCGAAGTCGGTATTTAAGGACTGTATACCTTGACTTTGCGTCGGGTTTGTCAACACACAAACCCGCCTAATCACACCCTAGGCCGACTACGTAGGGCTTGGGCCTTCCCAAGGCAGCCACGTCATATCGATCGTCCTATTTCACTCCCACTACTATCTTTAGATGGTGTTTTTTATATATTATATATTTTAAAAAACGTGTATATTTGTGAGTACAATGCTTGTGCGAATTGTAATTTGTAGCGGGGCTGGCACGTTTTTCGTTCTCGTTTCAAAATGGCGCCCGGTTTGTTTACATGTTTATAATTTATGCACGATCATTCCTTCACACAATGAGCGCACACTCTTGTGGGTTTACTACCTAGTTTCCGTATATGCTTTCTTGCAGCCTTATGTCAACGAGGTATGCTTTGATTAAAGGAGTTGTAGGATTGTTTGGAAATGCTTTTTATATAACTTTTCTATCTAGACTTAGTAAATTTTATTCGGGTATCCCGCCTTGTGCGTGCTCAGGCCGTTTTGGTTTCCTCCCTTATAAAGGCCCCGGCGGTACCGTGACTGGTCGACCGAGTCTCCGTCACGGGACCCACCCCATGCTGAATACCCGCTGGTCCTACTCCGGGCGAATAGGTTAAGCCCCAAGTTTTCCCGTTGCGGAAATTCCCGCGAATCGGGATTTGAGGTTAACCGCGGAAAATGCATTTTGAGATGAGAAGAAAACATGTCAAAAAAGTAAATTACGTACTTTCCCTAGTAAAATACTAAGAATATAACAATTGGAT
>JAMKCH010051801.1:0-18074 GCA_023653785.1 Ophioderma brevispina | reverse complement strand
TGGCTTTGTAAGCTTGGTGCTCTTTTAGTTGTTGGTTTTCTATTGTAGTCCTGACCAGAATTTCATGGAATCATTAAGCTCAGTTTTCTAGTATGAGGTGTGAATAGTATAGTTGCGTGTATTAGGCCTACATGTATTTTTCAGCAATGTTACCATGTGCTGTATTATACCGTATGGTCAGACATTACACTTTGAATGTTCTCATCAGTCAAGCGTGCACGCGCGGCATGTGTCTACTCCAGCCCCCATTATTTCAGGGGGAAATTCTATGTGGGTGAAGATGGCCTAGTGGTCGTTTGATAGCATGTCACGGAATTACATTTGGAAACTAAGTAATATTAATTTATTAGAATTATTAGTTCGATTTGAATGAATAGTAAAAGATATGTATGTGGGGAAGATTGGATTGAAGCAAAAAAATTAGTTATGGAAAAAGTCAAACATAAATTTTTTATTTCGTTAGTTCGTGCGTGCAAGTCAAAATCACAGTGGAAGGATCCGTCTTTAGCAGGGGACGGTCTGGGTAAGATGTGTGCGCTCCGGATAAAATTGTGAATTTTTGCACACAAGTACTTTAGGCATTGATTAATCCATCAATTGATGAAGCACTTGCCAACCCCCTCCTTAATGGCCCGGTTGGATTCAAGGTTATAAAGGGGTCAAAAAATTTAAATGTTCTGAATGTGTTAAAAAAAAGCACACCATGTGGTTGTCTGGTCACAAGGATTCAAAAAGGTATAGTATACATATCTTGGCTTATAGTTCCGGAGTTATAAGGTAAAACTGAAATAATGGTGAAAAAGTCAATTTTGATGTGTACATGGGTCAAAAGTTAAAAGGTGCTTTGATTCAGTTAATAGGTGGGCAATTGGTTCCCAACTTAAA
Organism: Ophioderma brevispina; assembly: GCA_023653785.1. Taxonomy (NCBI): domain Eukaryota; kingdom Metazoa; phylum Echinodermata; class Ophiuroidea; order Amphilepidida; family Ophiodermatidae; genus Ophioderma; species Ophioderma brevispina. The sequence continues at coordinate 17,189 of JAMKCH010051801.1, read as the reverse complement.
GGATTGAAATAAAGAATAGTTAACCTATCTGTAATGCTTAGTTTTCACGTTATCCAACAAATTAGTAAAACCAGGTCAATAGAATCCAATAGATGCCAATAGCTGTTGATAGCTGTTGACTTATCGCCCCAAAATTTTTTGGTTAAAAAAAAACCAGACACGTAAGATGAGTCAAAAACTATTCCTATAATTTCATTTATATGAAGCTTCTAAACCAACAATTTGAACCACATGTGACAAAAAATTTGGAGCAACTCTTTAATTTTTGACCCCTGTACCAACCCAAAATTGACTTTTTTTACCATTTTTACAGTTTTACCCCCATAATTTCTAAAACTATTAAGTCACGATAGTACTAAACTATACATTTATGGAATCCTTACCAGACAGACAACTGTGTGATTTCAACACAATCGGAACATTTAAAAAAATGCTACCCCTGTGTAACCTTGAAATCCAAGCTGGGGGCCTAAAGGGGGGTTGCAAAGTGCTTCATCAATTTTTTTGATTTCAATGTATAAAGTTACTTGTGTACCAAAATCACAATTTATCCGGATTTGCACACTAACATAAGGATCTGTCACTACAGTCCCCACTATTTAACCAGCTGAAGTTTCATCCTCCAGGGTGACTAGGCATGGAATTCCTCTTGGGGACTGTAGACCTCACAGTCATATATGATGTGGATAATGGTTTTAGGCCCTCAGATAGGAAAGGTTATTCCACGTCGGAGGTCAGATGGTGAGAGTTATCTTATCAAAATTTTCCGCTGAAGCCGAAATCGAAGTCTTACTTGGCATGCAGCAGCCGCCGGGTTTTGGTGAATAGTGACTTTTTAACTATTATTCAGTCACATTTTGAAGAAATCACCTCACCCTCAAAATCATGTTTTGTCATAAAAACCTTTATTTTTAACATCCCCGTAGAATGATTCTTGTATCAAATGAAAAGCAAAGAAGTTGTACTCTATGTAGCCAATAAAACCAATAATCACTTTATATTATTTTGTTACTGAAAGGACGATAAATTCCTAATTTTCGGGAAAAGTGTCATTTTTTTTGGGCCTTTTTTAAATAACACCACCAGAACCCCAACTTCCAAATATTTTAGCTTTGTTAAAACTTTAATCACAATGATCAGATAGATCCTATGGACTCTATCTTACTTTCATCAGAAGTAGATTGAGACAATGGCGCAATTAACCAGTTTTCTTTACAAAACAAAATGTGTCAGAAGATTCAAATTTTCCCTAAAAAACCATTACATATAGAGTGAGACAAAGAAACTCGACCCTGATTTTACTTGCCGTTTTGCCTTTTTACGTGGTATAATACCTCAAAAGAACATATGTGATCAGAATGCTCATTTTCTTATTTTTTCATTTACAACAACATCATTCCGATGGGTTAAGTATTCACCTAAGCTTTACTCTTTTTAAAACCAGCCAATCGGTTTGCGACCTGTCCATGGAGTACATTAACATATTGACTTTAGATCCAGCAAATCAATGTCAGGAGAAAATGGGGATTATTTTCTTAATGCCGATATATTTGATGGGGTTTACCCACAAAAACAATCAAAATTTGTCTGGATGACCTGCTTGCTAATTTCTATCTACACCCTCGTCTCCAAGAAATAATCTCAAAAGTAACGTGAACTTGATGTCATCTTAGCATAAGTAATGAACCAATTTCCATATGAAGAGAAACTAGATAATCTTTCGATATAAGAAATCCTTTTGGACAAACATGTCACATCCTTAAAAGATAATTTTGAATAATTTTCTTGCTATTATCCGCATCCAGGCTTTTAAAAACCATTAACACAGTACTTTATATTAGCATAAGCATCGACATAAATACCCTCTGTCATTCTGCATTTAAATAGGATCCATTGACAGATCGCAAAACCACCTTCTTCATTCGATACTGTCGCGTCGGTCTGCGCTAAACCTAACTGTTTTGAATTATTTTTCCATTAAATCAAGTTAATTTAAAAAACAAAAGCAAACAAAAAAAAAACAAGCAAAACAAAAGAATTCCGTTGATATCACATAGTTGGGATGTTATATGATTTCCATTCCAGCAAGCCCTTTCTTTCTGTTGTCTAACCATATTCCAGAAGGCAATTAGTGAGAAATAAGGATTTTTAAACAGTTTCCCATATCAAAAAATTGTTTCCTTCTGCGGCCGCTAAAACATAAAATTAAACAACAGTATGACATGTTTCCATAACTTGTCCTTTGATTTGTTTTCCAGTATGGAGGGTAAGCTAACCTATTACAGTAGTAAAATTTTATCACACAATATTAGTTTTCCCTTGATTTTTTAACCTCCCTCTAAACAGCTCGGCTTTGCTCAGATTTTTCGCGAAATTCCCTGAGGATGGCGCCATTACTTTCTAAAAAAAATCATGTTTTTAATATACATAATGCTTGTTCACATAATTACTAATCGCTGTGTGAAATCGCTAAGCTCAAACCGATTCTTCACGAAAATCACAACTAATGAATTCAAAATCCGGATTTTTTATACGCAGTATCCTACGTCAAAACGAAAAATCCGATTCATCTCAAACGGTTTGAATTGGTCATTTTAGGTTACTATTTTTAGTTAATCCCCTGCGTATCCAGACCTTGAGTTTTTGAGACCTTGGTTTCGGAGGGCTGAAGCACCTTAATAGCCAAAAGAGGCTGATTTTTGCATATTTGTTGGGCATGAACCCCGGGTGGCGCGAGCCCCGATAGCAAAAAAAGCACCCCAAAGATACGCCACTGTTATAACACACAAAAAATCCCGGGGGGGCCCCGGGCCACTGTGGTATTCAAAGGTGGATATGAATGGTGACAGGGACTTTCAAAATGCACCCTAAACACGTATTTCAACCGACTAAAAAACCAGCTAAAACACTAAATCCCTAAACAAGTATTTTTTTGGGGTATTTTTAATCTGTTTTATGATACCCTCAACAAGTACGCAGTGCATTGAATCGTAATATAACCCGTTATTATTTGCTTGCTTTTACTTCCCAAGTTTCGATTACAATAATTTTGGATCTGTTGACACCCCTGCGTAATGAGATATGAACATGACAATTTCAGGGTTAAGAAAAAAACATACCCTGTTTTCCATATTTTGCTTGTTTTTGACACCGCTACTAACGATGTACGCGAGTACATTGCTTGTTGGAAAAAAGACAACCCTTTTTACGCGTTTTTTGTTCACGCATCATCCACTTGAATATCAAGTGGCCCCCCCGGGCAAAAAATATTTTAAAAATCTCTGCGTCACCCTTTTAAACAATGCAACTTGTTTTGTACCTGTAGACGAAAGAGTGCAGTATTGTAAATGTAAAATTAAAAAGATAGTGCTGGCTGGTTGTCAGAATCAAGATAATCAAGTGCATGACAAAGCAGGGTGAAAAGTACTATAATTTTGAGGTTAGAGAAGGGCTCCATCTGAAAGACAGGCATATGTGATTACCTATGTTCGGATAATGGCCCCCTTCCAAACTATTTTTTTTAAGAAACTGCACAGCTTTTATGATAATCTTTATTTTCCCCCCCATTTTATACAATGGCTTCAAGCAGGCTGCATGCCTTTTTTTTTGGATTGATTGAGTACGCGCCCCACCAATAACCCCCACAGCCTTTCAGCAGAACGTAAAATGATCTGAATGAGGCTTCTTTTCAAAGGCAGATACTTTTGTTGTAATTAATGTGACACATGAATCTTGGGGTTTGGAGGGCCTTCAAGTTGAATTTTACAATTGTTTTCATATGATTAGCTGACTTAATAATATCTTCTTTTGACAGGAAGGCTGTCCCCTCTAAAATGACGTATCACTTTCCAACCCAAAAACAGGGGTCGTGAACCTTACTTATAATTAAAATATCAACCCCCCCCTATTTCTCTCTTGACAAAAACCGACTATAAATTCTATTATGAAACAAGGCTCAACATCTAACTTGTTCTCTAAAATGATATTATTCATGAAGACCAAAATGGATTTATAAATGTAAAGCGCGTAGTTTGGTTATCTGATTGCATATGCTGATCTAAAGGGCATTTCTTCCATTCCACGGTTCCATGGTTTTGTTAGATATTGAAAAGGACTTTGACAAGTTGAGCAATTTACTTTTTTATTTGAGTCTTAGGGCGTTTCACTTTAGGTGAAATTTTTTATATTAGTGGTTCAAAACATTTTAGAACACATGAAGGAGGTACTGAGTTCCTTAGTAGACCTATCGCCCTGCCACATCAATTTTCAAAGCGCTCTATTTTGTCTGTTCCTTTTTGGCCATTGAAACTTTGTCTGTCGAAGTCATGATAAATTAAAGGGTTTTAAAGGTGGCACCTTTGAAAAGACATTATAGTTGGCAGATGATACATAATGTTTCCCCACAATTGATTTGGAATCTTTCAAAGCCTTTCAATACACTTGATAATTTGCTTCTTTATCATAATGATTACCTTCAAACTGAGGCCGTTCGCATAGCAGGGTCTGGTGTTCAATCCATTTGAAAGAAGCAGGTGTGACTGAATTGGAGTTAACACTTTTTGAAACTTTGGAGATTCATTTCTTTCTTGATACTAGGCCTCTTTTTTACCTCTTTACTCCCCAAACTTCTCAAATTGAGAATACCCTTAACTGTTGGCGAAGTAAAAATGTATCGCCTTTGGGAAAGTTACTGTGATTCCAGTGTGTTGGGGTGCCCCACTTTTTATTTTTTTCTGTCTGTTCTGTGTGGTAACATTTTCCAAATTGTTTCAAGAAGATAAAGGGTCTTTTTTTTATCAATTTTAATGGTGGCAATGACAAGTTAAGCAGGATGTCCCTTTCAATGATATGATGATGGTGGTGGTCCTTTGAATGATTGATCCACTTCTTTCTGTTTTTTTTTTTTCCTGGATTAAAACCAAGATGTCTCCACTGGATTCTTGACGAGTTTTATAATTATCAATAATATACTAAGAAGGAGTCTTTGGCGTTTTTCTAAGTTTTAAAAATATTTGATATGAAAAAACGCAGACACTCCATGCATGACACTTGTATTAATTTTTATATTTACAAGTGCAGATTTCATCAAAATAACCCCAGTTTTGTCGTCGCCTTTTTTTGCTAGAAATAAAAAAAAATGAATATAAAAATAATGCTGAAATAAGAGAACTAGAAGCAACATTGTTCAAGAACTATTTGACTTAATTGACCTTGAAGCCTTATGAGCAAAGCCAAGCTAATGAGGGTCATCTTATCAACACAATGCATTGCTTACATGTTTAGGTAGCAAAAACGACCAAAAGGCATGTTTTATGGTAGCAAAACAGACAAAAATGCTTGTTTAGGGTATGTTTTTTTAATAGGCGGAAATACTTGTTTAGGTGGCATTTCGGAAGTCCTGTTCACGCATCATATCCACCATTTGAAATACAACTGCCCCCGGGGGGATATGTGTACAAAGATGGATATATCCACAACATAACGCACTTAGCATGCAATCCCTGTTTGCCAACGACATTCGCATACATCTATAAGAGGTTGCGGGAAGACGTGCAAAAAAGGAAAACCGTGATAAAGATTTATCCTGTTAGGTGGCATAGTACATGTTTGCTTCTGTCCGGCAGCTGCTGAGGAGTTCGTCTCTGTGATTCAGGGGGCCATGCCGGTATGCTGTATGGCTACCAATTAGTGAAATCCGCTTTTTTATTAGGCGAGATTGCCCTTTTTATTAAGATAAAATATGGTTTTCTGTGGGCCAGATTTGTCCATTTGATAGAATACTTTTGATAGTCCATTAATGTCATTAATGACCACATGTAAATTGGCTAGGAGCAGTTGCAATTATTTGCTTGTTAATTTCTAAAATACTTATAAGTCCATTATATCTCGTCTGAGCTGTTTTCTTTTTGGTCCTCTAATTTGCAGTCACCTTGGACTTAAAATCAATCTAGGAATTATGATAGTTGATTTGCCTAGCTAAACATCGTGTATTTTAATGTGAATCCATTGACAGGTCGCAAAACTGACTACTGTATTCAAAGATCTATCTCTGCGAATATTAAAAATTAAACCCGAGGAAAGATCTTCGTATTAAATTACATCTAAGAAAATTAACATCTTTGATCACACATGTTGAGATATATGCCACTTAAAATGCAAAATTGCGATAAAATCAGGATCCCGTTTCTTTTGACTCACTCTATGTGTTAAATGAATCGTATTGGGGTATTTTTCAGAAAATGTCACTTTTTGATCTTCTGACCACATTTTATTTTGTAAAGACAACGGTAATTATCGCCCCATCTTCCCTCATTTTATGATGAGAAAAATTAAGGAAAATGCATCCACAATTCTATCTGATCTAATCCATAATTTCATTTTAATCACAATATGTGACATTTTTAATTGGGTGGTTTATGAAAAAATGGCCAAAATGGCACTTTTATTGCCCCAAATTAGGATTTTTTTTTTGCGTCCCATTTTCACTAACAAATCACATAAAATGATATATGGTTATATTTGGCTAAATAGAGTACTCATCTCTCTTTCATTTGATACAAAACTCATTATCCTGGGATGTAAAATAAAGGTTTTATATGACAAAAACATGATTTTGAGGTGATTTCTTCTTCTTCTTTTCTGCAAAAATGTGACTGAATAGTAAAAATGGTCAATTTTTTCACCACAACCGCCTGTCGCCCACCAACAGCGCTAGCGACAAGGCCTGGAGGGGTCAAAAGAAGCACAACTGTAAGAAGGACACTTGAAGCAACCAGTCCCGAAAGAGTACCCAGAGCACAGCCGCCGAGAACGTACAGGGAGATGAAAACCAGCTGGCGGTCGAGGAGCTGGGTGGGGGGCCTAGCCGGATAAGTGCTGGGCTCGCTGGGGGGGGGCTGAACCGATCCAAATTGGTGGGAAGCAGAGTGCAGAATTAAAGGCTGGCGGCTGCTTGCTGCATGCCAGACTTCGATTTTCGGAATTCAGATGGCGGGAAAATTTTGGATAGAATACACTTCTTCAATCATGTGACCCTCAGACGGGGCCAATAAAACCTTGGCTAGCTGAGGGCCTTTTGTGGCTTCTCCCACAATCGCAGTTTTGTGAAAAGTTCTACTTCCGATCTTGTGAAGGAAGTTCTTTTTACGACCAACGCCAGTTCTGATTCTGTTAAGGTTGACCCATGCTTCCTATCAATCAAGGTCACAGCCGTTTTGGGCTTGCTTTATTTTGGATGAAACAAATGTCTAAACCTACTGACCGTTATTTTGTAAAAATACTTCTTTCTGAATAGTACAACTACACTCAAGTTTAGGTTAAAAAATCAAATCCCATACAATTTAATGACAAATGTACCATGTTAAAAGCAATATTAGCACATTTTTTAAGAGCGCCCCAATTTTCAAAATTGTATTTTTGCACCTCTATGTTTTGGTAATTGTCTAGAAACTCACTTGCGCCGAGAATGCCTCAAAAATAGCGTAATTTATCATCAAATGAGCGATTTTTGTAATTAGACTTGGGATCCTAGATTCTTAACGGCAGAGCTGGAAATGTAAGTTAAATGTCCGTCCATGAGAAATAGTGCCACCCTCAAGAAAATGCCTTCTAACTTGACTTGCCTGAACCCAATAAAACACTAATGATGAGGCGAGGATACGTACATGTCGCTATTTCCCGGCTATTTCATAATGGAAGGCCGTTTCCATCAGCCGTTTAATTATAATCGGAGATCCCAATTAATTATTCTATTAACAAAATTTCTCTTCTTCGTTGCGACACATAGACATTGTTTTTTTTTTAATTTAAGTGTTTTCAGGTATAGTTTACTACCCGTTACCAGAGCAAACGCCGTGTAAAATCTCAAAAAATGTGCAATATTGCTTTAAAGTCGACAAGAAGCCAATATCCATTGCTACATTGTATATTTGGTTTTCAAGTAAAATTCAGTTTATCGAGAACAAAAAGTATGGGTTTATCTACTGATAAAGTATTTCCTAGATGACCGTGTTTATTTCTGTGCGAAAACTACGGTTTTTCAGTTGAAAACCTTGTTTTAAGCAACTTTGTTTATCATGACTAACTCCACTTTGTCATCATTTGATAACTGAATTTACCGCGAAAAACTCTGTTCATTGAACTTGAACAAAAAAAAGAATTTTTCCACAACTCAGGGATTGAACGCCGATTTTAGACACTTGGAAAACTACGTTATTCAAAAACCCTTTTTCTTTCACTAGTTATCGATAAAGACCATTTTCCTCAATTATTTGGGGTTATTCTTTCCAGCAGGAAGGAAATCAAGTTTACTTTTGTGGGCCGTCCGGTACATATTTAAAAACAAGACATATTTTTAAATTCAAGCAAGTGCATAACTATAAACTTGGTCACAAACAACATTCCCTTGACATAATCACATGAACCATAAAATAAAATTAAATGCTATGATCGCTTAAATGCATGCAACCTTTAACACATTGATAGCTGTTTAGAATATATACAACTCCAATTTGTGACATTCTTCGAAAGCATTCTCGATCATTATCCGATGACATACAAGGTCAACTACAATTGTCCCAAAATACCCATGGACGCCGATGCGCACTTTTTTATTATCTCACGAGTGTGCAGACATTTAAACGTGGATGATTACCACTACAGGGGACTGTAGTGTAGAGTGTGCGCCTTCCGGATAAACTTGTGACTTTTTTGCACCAAGTACTTTAGGCATTGAATAATCCAACAATTGTGGAAGCAACTGCCAACCCTCCTTAAATGGCCCCCGCTTGGATTTCAAGGTTATAACAGGGGTCAAACTTTAAAATGTTCTGAATGTCTTAAAAAGCACACCATGGTATATGTCTGGTCACAAGGATTCCAAAAAGGTATAGTTTACACTATCTAGGGCTTATAGTGTCCGGAGTTATAAGGTAAAAACTGTAAAAATGGTGAAAAAGTCAATTTTGATGGTACATGGGTCAAATTTAAAAGTTGCTTTGATTCAGGTAATATGTGTGCAAATTGGTTCCCAACTTAAAGGATTGAAAATAAGGATAGTCCCTACCTTATCTGTATGCTTAGTTTTCACGTTATCCAACAACAAAATTTCCTCTTTTGTAGTGTAGTCTGTACAAATGTAGTCATGCTGGGAATGGCCATACCCTGGTGCTGCAAATACTTCAAATAAGGTGCTTAGGTCAGGGTTTCTTCCGCATTATGTCTTGGGGGTTTCGTCACCCTTTTTTTCCTTATAAAAGTATATGCCTACACAAAAACATGCCCACACATACACAAATTCACACACGTGCACACCACACGCGCCGCGAGTGCACACACACCCCACACACACCCCCCCACAACACACACACAGAAGCACACACACACAACACAATAACAACAAGACATGAGCAATTAAAAATCACACCAATAGAAACAAGACGAGTCCTTAAAAATGCGCAATCTTCTGTCAATGCACAAGTTAACGAAAATGAAACATAATAGATTTTGTTAACACCATTTTAGTTTGAAATGTTTTACCATACATGTACACAGCTACAGGTACACCGCAATCCAGGTAATTACAAGGATACTATTCCAGGCATCATCATAATGAGCAACCTTAGACTTTTATTGTGAAAAACAAGACATTCAGTTTCACCTAATCCAGATATCCTTTATTTAAAATTGACTGTTGTACTAAGCGCAAATTGCCCATAAAACTTCACAAATCAATCGAATTGTGTCAACCGTTTCTTTCTTACTAAGTATTTCCCAATCACATATAAACAACCCAAACACGACTTCCTTGGGGTTCCCTTCTCCTTTTAAGGAATTTTTTTATTAAATGGAACTTCTTGTCCAATGCAAAGACTAGTGCACTTAAGACTGTTCACTATTGTGTAGTAATATCTTGTCATACATTGCTGTACATTGCTGTACAAAAGTTTGTAGTTACCACACATGAAATATTAGTCTGCTTAATGAATTAGTTCTTGCTTCAGTGTTTTTTAAAATATACATACAAAACAATGTAATTTGTGTAGTACAATATATTATAACCTTGGAAGTATTATTGGGTTATAAATTATCTATATAGAAGTCATTCTAAAGTGAATATGTCAAGCAAATTGTGCAAACTGACCCAACCAATCAGAAACTTTTACATACAAAGCTTGGTGAGGACTAGTCTCATTAGTGCAAGCAGGGGACTGCACCATCATCAGTGACCAGTGAAAGTAGGGTATTTATATCACTGACCACATGGCCATGGAATATGAGACTCTTGAACTCAACAGCAATCTCTCAGTAGCAGCCTGAACAGTGTCAACAAGAATGGGCTGCACACACAATTAAGAACCGTGTACCACTGCATTGGGGTTTTGGTCATTAAGGAGTAATCTTTTGCTGCGCAGAGAAAAAAAAGAGGGGAAATAAAGGCAAACGCACAGCCCGAGCATTTATGCAAAAATTTCAAACATAATAACAATGAAGCAAAGTGAGTGAGGATAGGGTTAACTTGCATTGCAGTGGGGTGCATCAAGTTGCAGCAGAAAGTGGTAAATATCGGTAACTGCCAGCATGCACTAGCACTGCACGCCATTGGCAGGGAAGTTAAACAACCTTTTTAAGAAAATCCCTTACTTAGCTTTACTATGTTACAATTTTGACGATTCTAGAGTAATGTTTCATTGTTATTTTTGATGCGTCTCTATTTTCCCTATTCGGAATGATGACCGTTGTATTTGAGGTGCAGCATTTAAGGGGCGGTAATTTTGCATTTTTTAATGCCAGAGTCAGTTTCCTACACAAACTTTCACCCAGAAAAAGTGTTTTCATTCAAAATGCTGAACTTGAAAAAAATATTTACCAACACACTCTTACGTTTCTGCCGAGTAATGCACACATATTTTGTACAGCAAACGAATAGGGTTAATTACGTTATCAAAATTTTAAATCAACAAAATATGCAAACTTGATGAACATTTTATCAAGAGGTGCTGGGACATTTTGTATTTATACGAAGTAAATGTTTTGAGAGGTAATTGGATATAAACGTTAATAAACAAGGTTTTCAAGGGACATTATGTTGTTTTCAAGATATAAAAATAAATTGAGAATCAAGGAACACTCAGTACATAAATTTCACACATGGTTGGCAACAAGGAAGCAAACATGAATATTCGGAAGAATTCAAGGTGCTAAGATTTTTCTTTTTTTAAAATTTAATTTTGATGTTGTGTTTTTTGTTTTTTGGACATCAAATTTTATCATATTTTCGATGTTTGAAGTGCAAATATCTATAGAAAAGAAAACGGGAAAGCCTGGCAAACTACATATGGTCCAAATGCAGCTCACAGGCGCCTATCAAAAATATACCGTTTTGTTCCAATAAAGCATTGCTGAACGTTTATTGACACAGACCACAAAATATCGGAAAACTACCGTTTCATGAAAATCGACACATTTGTCATGAATGAAACGTAACATCATGCCGATCAACTTTAATAATTTAGAGAAAAAACCTTTTCTAACGATATTTCGGAAGCCGAAAAACCAAATTTAAGGTTACGTAATAGGATCAGAAATTTACCTTAAATTAAAATAGAATGCTCAGGAGCAATTAGTAATGGGAAGGCCCAGAGCCAAGTATTTCACTGTTATGTTCTTTATCATCAAGCACGGCAGGGACATGAGAATCTTCAACCTTTGCTGATTTCCAGCCTTTTCTGTTGTCAAATATCTTTGTTACACAAATGTATTTTAAAGCTTGGTTTTAGGGTCATTTTGGGCATTGTAGTGTTTTCAGGCTTTTTGGGGGGTCTAAGGGATTTCATGCCTCAGCATGTCATTTGTGTTTGAAAGAGAGCTCAACATGTCATTAATTCCATACAAATTGGTCTTAAAATTGCAAAGAAAACACTTTTTAAATATTTATAAAAAAAAAATCACCTCTTTTTTCCTTTCTGTGTTCGCTTTTTGGTTTTTTTTGTTTTTGCATCGGTTGCGTTCTTCCGTTCCTTTTGTTTGTTTTGACTTGAAAAAAAAAAAACAAAAAAAAAAAAAAACAAAAAAACAAAAGAACTACAAAAAAAAAAAAAAAAAAAAAAAAAAAAAAAAAAAAAAAAAAAAAAAAAAAAAAAAAAAAAAAAAAAAAAAAAAAAAAAAAAAAAAAAAAAAAAAAAAAAAAAAAAAAAAAAAAAACAAAAAAAAAAAAAAAAAAAAAAAGTTCTAATAAACGAAATGTTAGTGGATTGTTAACTCTGATAGCGTGCATGAGAACCATTTTGGTTCAGTCAAGAACTTAAAGGTTTCACAGAGGATAAACTCGAGCCTTTGTTAAAGAGTGTTCCTAATGAAAACAGCTAGAGGTAAAAAAAGTTACACCTTATTTATTTTAAGGCCCCGGCCCATAAACCACTCATTTACCAATACATCCCTGGCACATTGCGACCGATAAAATTTGCACTGAACCTTGACTGAGACGCCCAACCACACAGTATCACTTTCAAGTTGAGCTCGCGCACGGCCAACACACAACAAACTTATACACACCTACACACCCCCAACATCACATCCACGACAGCAGTCTTCTACCCCACCCCATACGACCATCTCGCCGACGAGAACCACCGGCACTTCTAGTTTATCTGTGAACCAAAAAGAGGTATCGCAGAAGACAAACAATCACAACAACAAATCTACGAAAACATTATCACACATAGGAATATGTGACACCATTTCCATGAAATTAAGTATTATTATATTTGACCCGTAGAAGCTAAATTTACCTTTGACCTATAATAACGGTTCAGCTTATAACCCCATTATGGGTTAAGTCGGAGATAGCACAACTATACATTTTCGACTTCCTTGTGATCATACGAAAATTTGGTATGCAATTCAACAACATGGGACCACTTTTCAATTGGTCCCCTGTACGTATAATCTCTTGCGAGCCCTAGCTCGTTTAAGCTACCCTTACAGAATGGCCATCATACTTTTCGTGCATGTAAGTGTAGCCTGGTATAAATGACTCTTGCCCCTCCCCCCCCCCACCCAGCCCAGGATACCGACCAACATCTGCCTCACCCACTATTAGTGTTAATGTTTTTACCACAAGAGCAAAAAGAAGCCTACTCATTTGTACAAAATTTAGATAGACAATCATAAAAAGCAGTTGCTCTGTTTAAAACGTTAATTAAGTTGGGTTTCAATAGTTAAAATTAAAATATGGATTTCTTCACACTTTTAGTTTCCCCCTAAAAAAGAGATTAAATATTAGACCTCCCAAACAGCATTTTACAACGAGAAACGTTTCCAAGTTGAGATTGGGATCTGAATTAAAGAAGAAACTTGAAGGGGCCCAAAAAGTTTTACTTTGCCATATCAAGAACCAGGCTTGTTTGTAGCTTGTTGTCTTTTAGTGTGTTGAGTTTCATTGTAGTTCCTGACCAGAATTTCAATGGAAAATCCTTAAAGCTCAGTGTTCTCGTATGAGTTGCGTGAATTGTGGCAGTGTATGGCCTACATGGATATGCAGTAAGGCTAAACATTGATGTATTATACCTGTTAATGCAGACATTAAGCTTTGATTTTTTTTAAGTAAAGCTGAATTAGGAAAAGGTGAGGAGGAAACTTACTTGTTAAAGCACTGTATTGAACATAATTGTTTAATCACTTATTGATAAATAATTGAAGGCACTCGCAAACAACCGTTCCAGTCCTGTCCTTGGAGTACACAATGTATTTGTAATAAGGCCGAAGGTGAAAATTGCTGCCATATGGGCCACCAACCACTCATTGATTTTTTTTAATATAAATCTCGGTAGTTTTATTGAATGTTAAAAACCACAGCAAGTTCTTTTCTTCATTTTCCACTGACAGCTAATAGGGTTTTGTACTACTTACTATAAGTCAGTGTTAGGTAAATGTATTCGTTTTTAATGGGTGTACCGGAGGGCCCATAAAGCGATCATCGGTTATGTTCAAATAATGGTGTAAGCTGACATTTCTGTCATGATGTTTCAGTTGGTAAAGTTGATGAGCACTTTTTTAAAAGCATAACAAATGGTTATTCACCAAAGCATAAAATGTTTCGCAAAAGCTTGGTATGGCACTGAAAATCCTGAGAATAAAAAATAATAATTAAAAACTGTTGCCACCGAAAAGGGAAGCTATACCACACGAGTTAAAACGTGACCATACAATGTGAAAAGCTGTATTGATAATAAAAATTCCTTTAAAAAGGCGCCCAAGTCGAGAGTCCTGTTTTTGTGATTTGTCATTGTAGGAGAAGTATAGGTATATTGGTAACATACAATACTGATATGCAGGTTTCTTACATACACGAGGGTCTACGTAGGCCTACATACATACTGAAAAGTATATATATACAACTGTGGAGGTATAGGCGACTTCTCACATGATGTGACCTACATGTGCATTATTGCACTTAACATCTTGCACAGAACTAGACAAAGTAAATTGACTACACTTATGACCCGTAACATACACCTTTACATCCATACATACCCATTGCCGGTGCCTTATAGTTCATACTAGGAGCATAGGCACATTACTACTTCGTCGGCAGGACATGCACATACCCTTACACCCGGTGCCACAACCTGTTGCGTATGCCCTACTTGCATCCGCCGGGATCCCTGATCTGTAAGCCGACATCCCGTGCTGCCGCGGACTCCTCCACCACACCGGTGATTAGGCCTCCACCCCACCCCAGTCCGTGCGTGCATACCGTAGGTAAGGTCATGTGCCATCTGCAGGATCCGACTGCACGGTATACTACCACTGTGCAGGTCTCTGCGTCTATCTGGGTTGTGGCCCGTCCGCAAGGTGGGGCTACAAGGTGTAGCCTCGAGAATTGCGCCGGTCTCTGCATTGAGTCCCGCCTTATATCTGAGAGCAAAGCCCTACATGTTACGCTGTAAATTTCATGACCTATGTGTATTCCCCCCATCGCAAGCCCACACCCAGAGATTATATGCACGCGCCCCATCCCCCAGGTACAGCTGATGCCCCCTCCCATACACAACAGGTTACATGCATGTGCAGGGCCATAGGCATGCCATGGATACTTGTGCACCGTACATAAATGAGGCCTCACTACGCACAGGTACCTGCAACTTCCAAACCTATACATCCTATGGCCTCCGCAATATAGGCTATACGCTACAGCACCTACCTGTTTCCCTCAATCCAGAGCAAACTATGTGGGAACATCCTATCGCAGTCGCCAAATACAGAAAAAAATCTCTACATACAATGTTCTGCTTTCTTGGGAGTCAAAACTGCTGAAAATGTCAAGGCTAACACTGACCGGCCAATGATATGTGTGCAATATTAATAATCTGTACTCATTTGAACACGGGAAGGTACTCTGTCGCTGACGCTCAAATTTGATTTTTTTTAAAAAGGTCAAAATATAATTTTCAGTGATATCAGAATCAGTATGCAAACGCATCTCATTAGTCAAAAAAGCCTAGACTCTGCTGATATCTTTTTTAGATGGCATTTCCAATGACCCGCATCATGTGGTGCCATCTCTTAAAGCCACTGACTTATGGCTATAATAATACATAATAAGACTAATAATATACTAATGAGACGTATGGATGCGCCTTTTACATAGTATGAAAGAGCTCTCAGACAAGGCAAAGGGAAGAAACCCACTAAGGTAGGAAAAAAGAGTGACATGACTGTAAAGAAGGACGAGCCTCAGGTAACAAGCTGAATGCCGTTAACTACAAGCATAGTGAGTGTGGTGGCATATATAAAAACATGCGGTGTATAGGCCTATTTTGGAATATCATATTTGTCTCATGATTTGCTTTTGAGATATGCTTTTGAGCTATATAACTCATCATATCTTCGAAAAGCCAATCATGAGACAAATGAGATCCAATATAGGCCTATACTGCATGTGTAAGATAATGCACAACCATGTGTCACTATGCTGTAGTGTAACGGCGATTACAGCGTGTTACCTGTGCGGGCTGTCCCTTCTTTACAAGAAAGAATTTAAAGGCGATGTACTAGTCAGACCACGGATGTTTTGTAGGCACTCATTCCGAAGGCGAGGGCCAGGAATAGAAAAGGCACGTCCCAGCTTTCTTTTTGGAAAAGTTACCAATAAAGTATTTTAAGGGCTATTCCAGAAAATAGGTGCACACCCCCTATAGAGGGTTGGCAATCCGGGCTCTTTTTACTATCCTACCTCGAAATCCGATTTTCAGACATGTTGTTATCAAAAGTACGTTTCACCTATAGAGGGGTTGGGAAATCCTGACACTTTTTTCTCTTCATCCTACCTTGGAACCGGATTTTTTTAGACATATTAACCATAGAACATATAACGCTCACCCTATAAAGGCCACCGGAAATCCATACTTTTTCCTACCCATAATATCTCTTCAAATATCCAAACTTTCATTTATATTTTCAAATATCGAAAACGATAATCCCATTTGCAGAGCGTGGGTTTTTGAAATCCTGACTTTTTTTCTAACTATCCTTCAAAAATCACTGACATGTTGTTTAGATATCATTGAAACTACATGCGAAACCTCAGACTCAACCAATAGAGGGGCCGAAATTCCAGCCTTTTAACTTTCCCAATCCTAACATTCTGAAATGTGGCTATTCCTGATAAATATTCCCAAGCCTTAAAACATATGGACACTTGTTTTATTAGATCTAGTAGATTTTATCAGATAAAATATGTCCCTCCCCTATCGTAGAGCAGGACAGAAATTCATAGGGGCCTATTAAGAGTTTCCGTTTACCCCCCCCCCGCCCCCCCCCCACACTACAGAAAAGGTTTAAAACACCTTTGGGCTAGTTAGTATGGACCCTCTACATCAATGCTAGGTAGGTAGTACTCTCAAATTTTGGTATCCTTTTTGCAATAGGGCAATTGAAGTTTACACAGGGGTCAAAAAATTTTAGGTTTTTTCTTTTTTTAAATTGTTGTAAAGTATTCCATATTGTCTGTCTAGTAATGAGGAATCCAAAAATGTAGTTTGTACCACCTACGTACCATGGTTTTTGAGTTTTAGAGGTAAAATGGCAAAATGGTAAAAGTCAATCTCAATTTGTACAGGATGGGTCAACATTAAATGTTTCTCTGATTAGATTTTCAATATTTGCAAATTATTGCCTAGGTAAATGAC
>JAMKCH010051800.1:0-28950 GCA_023653785.1 Ophioderma brevispina | reverse complement strand
TAATAAAATGGTATGTCGGATTCAAATGAAATTTTGGAAGTATGTTGGTGTTAGGCCTTCCTATGAAATGGAGAAAAATAAGTTGTAATCGTGTGGGGTGCCTTTAATACCCACCTATACATGTACACATGTACATACAATTTATGATACACACAGACAAAAATGCTCCATTTTACAACAAATGATTAGTGTCTAAAAGCCCCTATTTTAGTATTTGCTTGCTGAAGGGAAGTTTTTGATGGAGCAATATAAACTGAAAAATACTGCAAGCTAAAACTTGCATTTAGATCCCACTGGCAGGGAGAAAATGTACAAATGAGTTCATTAATATGCACAATAAGTGATGACAGTGCTTGGGTATTACTTGTGTCCACCACTACCCACATACAGTGTACCAAGTTTCATCTTTGGATATTGGGATCTTTGTACAGTATTCCTGGGGAATAAGAGCAGAAATTTTTTTAAAGAGAGAGAGAGTTTGCACATGTTTTCAGGGGAATTATAGGAAGAGTCTGAAATACAGAGTATGACCTTTGACCTTTGGCCTACAGACCTCTATGTCACAGTGCAAGTAGTGGTAGGATACTAAGGTCATGTGGTGCAAGTGTCATCTAGGATTGGATGAGGGTCTGACATTCTAGGCAGAGACAGACGGACACCAACAGATTTTGCTATGATAAAATCTCCCTTCTGTTAGAGCGCCAGGGATAAAATTAGGAGAAGTGTCTTGAGAAATGTATCCTGACTAATGGGATGTCCCTGTGTCCTGAGGCTTTAAAAACCAAGAACTGGACAACATGCAAAAGATTTAAATTATAGCATCCATCGATCCCAAATGACTTGAAAAAGTGCCTGGCGTGAATCTTCTTAAAATAACATTCAAATTGTGGAACCCCCAATCAGAGCCTATAGCTAGATTGCTTCCCAATTAGAGCTCACACAATTCTTGCTTGAAGCTCCATAGCTTTGTGGGGAGTAGGCCATTCACAGAGTAATTAGGAATCTTCTTTCACAGTTTGAAGACCTCATACATGTAAGCAAAACACTTCATTCAAGGTCAATTTGAGAAATGTACAACTGTAAACGTAGAAATATTCACGCTACATTAATTTTCGCGCTTTCTGTGCACTTCTGACCAAGCGTGAAATTTAGAATAAGCGAAAATATTTATTTTGCTTGTATTAAAGTCTATGAAGGGTAGCTGAAGTGAATTTAAAAACAAGTGAAAATGCTAAAAATGGCAGAAGTGCAAAAAATTATGCCTGCAAAAATTACCACTTTTACAGTATAAAACCAATATTTATCCTAATTTTTTAATATCTTTTTGAACTTTCAAGGCCTTTGCCCTGCCTGTCTTTTGGTGATATGGATCTTTCAACATGTCTACTCTACAGCCTTCAAAACCTGAAAAAAAGTTCTTTAATTAGAAAAGACTGGTGAATGGGTTGGGTGAGCAGTCGCCAGCTACGGTCTTGCTGTGATACCTACATTATACGAGTGAATACAACAAAATCTACAGTAAATTTTACTAATTACAACATTCAATCATCAATAATGTCACATCCTCAATTCTGTAAGCCTTACCTGAATTCTTGCAAGAGTTACAAGTTTATGGGTCATCATAAGCATGGTGCACGTCTTCATTTCTTATCGTTTCTCCTCAAGAAAATGTATCCAATATTCCTCATATCACAATCACAAATCCAATGCAACAAACTGTAGTCTAGGCATTTCCATACACGTTAATTACGAACACTGATCATGTTGTACTGACAAACTAGACAAGTGACGTTGAAAACCCCTAAACGTGTCCTTATACTTCTGCAAACGTGACTCCATCTGCACCAAAATTTAGTACTCACCAGTCAATATCGTGTACGCAGGTTCATTTTGTAAATATGCATATTTATGCTAATTATAAGTCAATATCCTGTAAGTTTATTGGTTAATAGGATGACACTAATCAGAGATAATCATGGCCAGACTGGAATGAATTACTGGTTTAGAGCTGTCAGTGCATTTGTTTAACCCTTACTGGGTGTACACAGGTCCTTTACCTTTAAGGTATACGCTAGTACAATTTCTTCTTGTAGTTACCTACAGAATTTCAGGTATGGTATGATTTTAGGAGAAAAGTAACTTCCTGATGAGTTCTACTACATTACACACAAATCTCAAAATAGACATTCCAAGAGACTTTTTTTTTTTTTTTTTTCCCCCCACACGATTTTTAGGCAAATCTGAAGTCTCTAAGCTATGAATAAATTTTTGCTAGAGGCACAAAGAATCCAACAGCTGATCCTGGATGCACTATGTTGGAAAGTCAGAAGCCTCAAGAAGGGAGCTTTTGCTATGTTCGCCATCAGATGGGCAAGACTCTTATCGCCACAAATTAATATCGAATAGTGCGGGCACAACTGGCAAACACACTTCCACGGTAGCGCATGTGGTGATATACATTTTGTGTAACACATTTGGTGGCAAGACGCACAAGGTGTATACATAGTTGATTTCATGTACAGAATAAACACCATAAGCCAATAACAGGTTTGTTACCTAGTATGTATGAATAAGAACGCAGTTTAATTAATCCAGATGTCCAGAAGCAGAAGAGGAGTCCTCAAGGCGACCATTTTCGTGTATTTCGCATACTACCTTGGATTAGGTGTAGTTCTCATATGGGGTATCATTTTGCCCATATGTTGTTGTAGGGGGATCACTTATACTGGCCAAAAAAAGATTTTGAGCCTAAAAATAATGGTCAATTTGGTGTTGGAGAAAGGCTATTTGTCTCATTTACTACTCTGTAAAAAATCCTAGCACTGAAGTTTGGTTTGGAGATGTTACAAACACTTCTATGAGCATACAAAAGCACCTTTTAGTGTTTACATACCAGAAAATGGACGAAACTATCTGCGTGAACCTACTTGTCACAGATTGGGTATGGGGTCAAGAAAAAATTTTAATGGAAAATTGGGCCTCCCCTTAAGTTGCCTCTTTTCTTCCTTAACCAGAAGAGCTTGGGTTTGACTATCTTGATGTAACATATTTTCCCCGTCAAGTTGCAGGCAACCCTCTGGCTTAAACCCATTATTCCTTCTCCAAACTTTAAAGGTTCCCTCTGTATTCACATACATCTAAAAACATCAAATACCCCTATTGGGACGCCAAGCTGCAAGGGTGCAGACATTAATCAGCACACCGCAAATGGCCACGGGACTAACATTTGTACTACCACAAAGGGCTGATTTGGTAAAGGGTTGATTTGGTCCCTCCTAAGTTGCAAATTGGCATCACATTGAATAAGGGAAAGGGTGTGTACACATGACCTATTTAGTCTTAATACCATGTAGTCCCATCTCATGGGTTTGGCAGCACCATTTTAACACAGAAAACAAAATTGGAATACAAATGTACCCTACCAAACAAGTCCTATTATAACAAATCCTCAATCACAACACCGCCAATGTGTAGGATACACAACTTTAAAGTTATCTAGACTTTTAACTACTTTGAATGGTGGTGGGTGGGTTGGAGCCCGGGGGTGGTGGGGCTGAGTGTTCTCAAACACAGATATAGTGTGTGTAATTAACATGGCCCCACAACTATACATTTACATTATAGCTTGAACATTTTTTAATACCCGAAACCCTCCCATAAACCTAAAGGTGGTTCATACTTCATCGACATACGTCTGCAACTCTAGTCCTTTCCAACATGCTTTTACTTAGCTTACCTTCATGTACCAGCCACGCAAAACATGTTCGAAGACTACCACCTATTTTATTTCATTCAAAAAATTTAAACTACTTTTGCTCTATCAGATAAGATAACTCTAAAATTAAAAAAACTAGCCCACCTCTGTACTTAGTTTTGTTTGGAATAAATTAATTTCTACGTTAGAAATTATAGGATATTATAGCTCAAGTTTTGATTACAAGGCAACCTAAAACCCGATCCTCAGCCTCACCCACCTACAAAATCAACACACCCTCAAACCTGAGATTTTGTTGCCATTATCAACCTTTTCTTCATCTCATCTCTCTCTCAAAATATTTTGAGACCGACTTATTTCCCATATAAAATAATCATCCAGGCTAAATATGATTTGTTTACCGTAACCCAGAAAGAGGGGTGTGGTGTTCTTCTATGGGCTATTGAATACCCCAGTACGGCTCACATTAAACTGGTATTTCAGATTCAATAAATTTGGAAGAGGTTGGTTTTAGGTGGCCTTCCATTAAAGGTAGAAAAATTAAACTTCGGGTGGATGTCATTTAATACCATTACATACATTTTGACACCACCGCCAAGAAATACTACATTTTAACAAACAAATGATTAGATGCACTAAAAGCCCCTATTTTTACTTGCTTAAGGGAAGTTTTTGGGGATCAAATACAAACTGAAAATACTGCAAGCTAAAACTTTCAAGATCTCCCACTGGCAGGAGAAAATGTGCAAATAGTTCATTTATATGCACAAATATGATGACACCGTACTTTTGGGTATAATTACTTGTGTCCACCACTAACCCACCGAACGAGTTTCCACATCAAATTTGGATATGGGGATCTTTGTACAGTATTCCTGTGGAATAAGAACGAAAACTTGGTAATAGAACGTTTTCACATGTTTTCAGGGGAAATTATTGGAAAGTCTAATTCACATATTGTGACCTTGGCCTACAACCTCTATGTCACAGATGTCACATTGCCAAGTAGTTGGTTAGGATACTAGGTCATTGGAATCAAGTGTCATCTGGATTGGGTTAGGGTCTGACGATTCCTGGGCGTGAGACATCACTGATGACGTACCGCCACCAACAGATTGTTGCGTATGATAAAATCCCCCCTTCTGGCTAGACCCCCCAGGGGGCTAAAAATTAGAAGTGTCCTGAGAAATGTATCCATACTAAGGGGATGTCCCGTGTCTCTAGGCTTTAAAACAAATAACTGGCCTATGAGTTACAACATGAAAAAGACAGATAAATTAATAGAGGCATTCCTTCCGTCCATTGCAATGACGTAAAGAAGTGCTGGTGTGGAGCTACTTAAAATAACATTCAAACTGAGAAACCCCCCAATCAAGCCTTAAGCAATTTATACTATGATTTTGAAAACCTCCTCCCAATTAGAGCTCACACAATGTTTGCTTGAAGCTCTATAGCTTTGTGGGAGTAGGCCATTCAACTAGTAATTGGAATCTTCTTTCAATTTTTAAAGACCCATACATGTAAGCCAAAACACTTCATTCAAGGTATTTGAAGGATGTACAACTGTAAACGTAAAGATTCACGCTACATAATTTCGCTCTTTCTGTGCACAGTCTGGCAGCGTAAATTTAGAATAGTGCGTGCGAAAATAGGTTTGTATGTTGTGTGGTTTAACGTCTATGAAGTTCTGAAGTGAATTTTTAAAAACACGTGAACATCTCAAATGGCGAAGTGCAAAAAATAATGCATGTAAGAGTAGGGTAGGGGGGGCGCGGGGGACCGGGCGGGTGTTTGGGGGGTGTGAGGGGTGGTGGGTGGGGGAAGGCGTCGCGGTGTCATATGGGGTGGTCAGGATCCTCAGGGTGTGGGGTGTGTGGATCGGCCGGGGGGGGGTCTTTTTGAACTTTCAAGGCCTTTGCCCTGCCTGCCTGCCTGTCTTTTGGTTACATGGATCTTTATCTTTCAACATGTCTACTCTACAAGCCTTTCAAACCTGAAAAAAATTTCTTCACTTAGACAGACTGGTGAATGACTGGGTTGGGTGAAGCATTCGCCCGCTAACGGTCTGGCTGTTATACCTACATTATACGAGTGAATACAACAAAATCTCACACTAAATGTTGCTAATTATACAACATTCAATCATCAATAACTTCACATCCTCAATCCGTAAGGCCTTACCTGATTCCTTGCTACAAAGTTACAAGTTATTAGTATGGGTCATCATAGCATGGTGCACGTCCTTCATTTCTAATCGTTTCTTCCTCAAGAAAAGGTATCATATTCCTCATCCACAAGCAAAAATCCAAGGCACCAAAACGTCGTCTAGGCATTCCATACACCTAATTTACAACACTTGATCATTTGTACTGACAAAACTACAAGGTGAACACTTCTGAACCACCACAAACCCCTAACCTTATTGTCATTAATACTTCTGCAACGTGACCTCTCATCTCTGCAGGCACCAAATTTATTCTCAGCAGTCATCCGTTACGCAGGTTCACTTTTGTAAATTGCATATTTAATGTCTATGTTAAGTCAATATCCATGTAGTTATTGGTTAATAGGATGACACTAATCTAATCCAGAATATCAGTGCCAGACTGGAATGATTACTGGTATAGAGCTGTCCAGTGCTTTGTTTAAAACCCTTACTGGTGTGCAATGTCCTTTACTTTTAAGGTAGGATCATAGTACATGTCTTTGTAAGTTGAACTAACCAGTATTTGGCCCTCGTTTCCACCCCTCACCCCGACCCCCTAATGAATTTTAATGAGAACCCACACCCCCCCCCAAAAGTAAACGTCTGATAGTTCTACTACAGGGTATACACACAAATCTTTTCAAATAGACATTCAAGATACGTTCACACTATTTTAGGGCAAATCTGAAGTACTCTAAGCATATAGATAAATATTTGGCTAAGAGGCACAAAGAAGTCAACAGCTGATCCGTGGATTGCACATATGAGTTGGAAAGTCAGAAAGCCTCAAGAGGGAGGCCTTTTGCTATGTTCGCCATCAGATGGGCAAGACTCTTCATCGCCACAAATTAATATCGAATAGTGCTGGCACACTTGCGAAACAACACTTTTCCATCTTCCTCCACTGTAGGGCGGCAGTGTGTGATATACAATGTATTGTGGTACCTTTGTGGCAAGAACGCAAACAAATAGTATAACAGAGTTATTTCAATGTACAATAAAACAAAGCCTCCATAAACGGTTTTTACCTCTTATGTGGATGAATAAAGACCAGTTATTAATCAAAGATTTCCAGAAGCAAGAAGAAATTGAGTCTCATATGCGAGACCATTTTCGGTTATTCGCATACTCACCTTGGAGTAGGTGTATTCTCATATGGGTTCATTTTGCCATATTTGGTGTGCGTAGGGGTCACTTATACTGGAACACGTAACACTGAGGTTAAACCCAACCGTGTAAAGCTAACATTGTACCCGCTTGGTATGGTCACTCTGAATAACTCTTTTATAAAATAATGCAAATGGGTAAACCCGCTCACTAGATACAACCAAGATAACCTTCTGTAGTGAAAAGCCACCCGGCCCTTTTCCTCTAGGTGAATTAAGACTTAAGGTCGCTTATTAGGGTGATCTATCACAGATTTCATGGGATTACGAGTCCTATGAGTCTAGAAAACGAAGACAGCTGTCTAAATGTCTTTAGCAAACAGAACCATGATCGACAAAAATTATCACTCCTATATTTATCCCTAACTGACGCTACTTTCATGGCCTATTTACTCAAGGTTCAATGGCATGTACTCAGAATAAGTTGAAATAAAGTATACCTCATAGATGTAACAGAGGATATGTCCCATTGTTCCTTCCTGAAAACCAAATTTGACTTGACGGGAGAGGTCCAAATTTAGGGCCTTTAATGCCTGAATGCAAAACCCCACAAGCCCTGTACCTTGTCGGACTATATCCAAGATCTTTTCTAGTTGAACACTCCTTTCTCCCTTCCCAAAATTGAATATCCTCCCCCTAAATGTGAATAATTGATATGCCCTAGGGAAAATTAAGAGGTATTCCTCTAATCAGCCATATGTTCCTCTACTGACACCAAGCAACCACATCCACTAGACTTAAAACAAACCTATCTGTCACTGGATTACACTTGACCCAGTGGTTAATTGCTTTACTTCATTTCAATTCCACAATGTCCAAGGAGGGCCACGACCTTTAAAAACTACTTAACCCCCCCCACCACCACCACCTTTCTAGGCAATCAATTTCACTCACTCCACACATCGAGAGTGACATACTCTTAACCTGAATTTTCTCCTCTTTTGAAAAATAATCTAATTAATAATTTGATTTCTGTTACTCATGATATTCAGATCAGGTTTCACTCCTTCAATTTGAAATTTTCACTCTTGAAATTTTTTGTCCATAGTGAATAATCTAGAAGTGTGAGTGAAATATTGCTAACAGTAGCAGGTTTAAATATACACCAGGATTCTCATAGGCGGCCCACGCCAATCGGGCTCCGCCTTGATTGTTTTGCCCTTGACCTTGCTCAAGAAAGGGAAACTTTAGATTGGGTGTGTTTGGGCCCTCAGTAAGGAACGTAAATATTTTTGGCATTCTCTGGCCTTTCATATCTAAAAGTAAGTGAGAACCCCTGAAATTACCATACATACCATGTCACGCATTAGGTATGTGCTCGTACTTGGACTGGTATTCTTTTTTTCCATGGGTCATCGAACAAGAATTCATGTTTCGCATACATAGTATATTCATTTTGGCAATGGCATACCTCACTAATATCCAGGTCACTGTTGCATGATATAATAACCTCTTTGATTTTGGCTTATTATGAATAACCAATCCCATCTACTCATTATGATCAATGGTTTTACCTTAAAGCAATATTAGCACATTTTTTTGAAGAGCGCCCCAATTTTTAAATGTGGAGATTTTACATCTTGTTGCATTGGTAACGGCTATAAACTAATATACCTGTGAATGGTTAATAGCCTCGAAATGTTTATTTGGCACAGAACGAAGGAATGTTTACTAGCATTCATTTCTATCAGGCTCCCCGATAAGAATACAACGGAACGGCTTGCTGTAAACGCCCTTCCAATGTAAAATTGGCGGAAATAGCGGCCATGTACGTGTCTACACTCCTCCATAGGAGTTGTTTTAAAATTTTTCAGGCAAGTCAAGTTAGAGATTATTTTCTTCGAGGTTGCACTATTTCATCATGGACGTACATAACCGTAGCATTTCACCTCTGCCGTTAAGTCCAATCTATCTGGGATCCCAATTCCAATTACAAAATCGCTTATTTTGTGATAAATACGCATTTTTTAGGCATGCTTCTCTTCTCTTTCGCAGGTATAGTTTTCCTCCTAGCAATTATCCAACGTAACTGTGCAAAAATATCAAAATTGTTTAAATTGGGGCGCTCTTCAAAAATTTGCTAATATGCTTAATTCACAATCCTAACCTTAACCCCGAATCCGGGTGCAAAACTGCGGAGCTGGAAGTCTTGTACCGCCCGCCCGATGAAATGTTGAAGTGCTTTTTATGAACTTTATCTTACTCCGCCTGAACATTGCATTTCTAGTTCTTTTCATCCGTATAGAGAAATAACTTTCTGCACCCCTGCCAGAATCGTAACCCTAATCCTAACTACTCAAACCCCTCACCTAGGTAGACAAAGAGGGAAATCCAAGAATGGGAATGGACAAAATCACAAATGGTCCTCATTTGTGGTTTTCTGTGCAGATCCGGTGGGTACATGAGCAAACAGTCTAAGGTCCCCATCCCTCTTCTTGCATGTACAGGTTATTTCTTTGGGAGAAATATAACCAACATAAACCCTACTGGATCTAACTTTTTTCCTTCAATCATTACCCTTATTGATATTCTAATTATACTAGCTATATCCATGTGATGATTACATGCTGCACTGGCGACTAAAATAACTCTAGCAACTTTGTCCAGTTTTAAAGGTTCCAGCTCGCGGTATGTAATTTGAAGATGCACAGCACGGGTGCAATTCCTTTTTTTGGTTACTGTGTCAATAATATTTCTACCATTCAAATCTGTACTTTCCATAGGTTCCAGATTATCGCTTCTTTTCATCTTTTATTTATGGGCCAGAAAGGCTCGGAAGTACTGTTGTCCAGACTCATTACTCTTCTGGCTCAAGTAATCTCGCTCCTACTGAATGCCAATAAGTTTTAAAAAACAAAATGGAACAACAAAGTGACAAGGGGGAGGTATGCGAATCCTTACGCCCTTTTTATACATTTTTATGTAATCACAGAACTCCCATAAAGTGACGAAAGAGATTTTCTGGGATACAAATTTCTCCCTCAAACATTGTTTTTCCCTTAATCAAGTTGTAGATCCCCCTACCCGATCACTTCCTTCCGAAGGTTATTGCACAAACAGGTCGGTGGGGGGGGGTTGGTGGGTTGGGGAGAAAACATGCACACACACTCAATCATTGTTCCATAAAAAAAAGAACTGCCTGTCAGTATCGTCCCCTATAGACAAACTTCATGGGCTTTTGAATGTCTTCTGTCGTGCAAAACCAGCCAACAGACTAATCATAGCTCTTACATGAAGATGGTGTATTGGGCTTATTCATACTTGTACTTACAAATAGGCAAAAAAACAGGTTTCCAAAATGGGGTTGCTTCTTTCTGGACTATCCTCAGTCTCTTTAATTAACCCTAGGATCCAATAACTTGGGCATTTGCAGTCACCAAAAAGCACCCTTAGTTATACCAGTAGATAATTTAATATACACCCTATTTCTTCCTATAGCATTTGTGAGCACACAAGTAAATATTGTTTTTGTGACGGATGTTCATCCCCTTCTTTCTTGAGCATTTGTATCTCTAGTTACTTCGCAGTTATTTTGGCCTTTAATGATCCGCCGGCAGGATATCCTCATACGTCGCTATACACATGTTGTTTCTCCACCTAGATCGCTGGCCTTTCTATATAACAAGCTTTTAGTAGCAAAGCGCCCATCGCCAACTACAGATCTTCCTTTATTTTATATTGCTCAGGAGCCCTTTTTCTGGCCAATATTTAAGGCCTTTTAATAAATTTTTACTTCATATATTTGTAATATCCAGTAGCTTTTAATTGAACTGAAATACCCTATCAAAGAGCAATGAACACACTAAATCGTTTCCCTCCAGTAATATAATTTATACACCTATAATTAGAAAATATAAACTAGCAAATATTAAAGTGTCGTCGTTAGCTATGCACATTTGTTCAGGTAATCTTATGCAATATAGAGCGTTTATCCGTAATCCTGATCAGGTATAAACCACCTCATACCAGTAACTAACAGTGAATAAAATAATATTTAGTATTCGCAGAACAATATGTAACGTACTGCTAAACCCTAAACAAACAACGATAATTACACTTGTGTTTTGGAATAAGAGTGCCAAAAAGCATGTCAGGAGTGTAGTCTTATAGATTAATACTCGTAAAAGCGATAAAAAGTACATGGCACACTCGCCATTTTCAGTATAGAGTCTTGAAATGCAGTATCGGAGCTACTAAGGCAGTAAGTTAACCATACATTTAACATTCACCTCAATTGAAAGCACACCGTGGCTGACGTACTATTTATGAAGATGTCATAATCATTTGGTGTGCATGATATCCCCGGTGGGTGGGTTGGACCATTTGTATTCAAAGGTGGATTGATGCGTGAACAAAAAACCTCTCAAAAGGTCTCATATCTTCTTGCCTACAAGAGCCGATGTACATACGACCTTACCTTGATTCGTGGTGTCAACACAAGCTAAAATAGGTAAAAAATGTGTATTCTTTTATTACGAACCTATTAATTGATGATATATGCAGAGCAAAATTATAAAAAATATTGAATTTTAAGTAAAACAACATGAACAATCCAGATAGTAAGGTATGTATCACACCAGCATTGCTTATCCTTTGTTAGTTGGTCAAAAGTACCAAAATACTTTTTTTATTGTATCAAAACAGACAAAAAAATATAGTCTTTTTTAGGTAGGGTTATGTAGATCGCGTGGAAATACTCTTTTTTAGGGACATTTGGAAGTCGTCTCGTGTTCACCTACCACCTCGCAAAGGCGGCGCCTCCATCATAACGCCAACCTTAGAATACAACCTGCCCCCCCCCCCCCCCCGTGGTGAATAATATATCATTTAGTGAGCCCGCACATTTTATGAGAAAGTGGGGGCTAATCCCAGCCAGTATCACTCGGCGCGGCCAGCCCAACGGCAGGGTAGCGGATCTGAGGGACCACTCCAAACCACTATGGCTCAATGGTCCAGGAGGCGACATACGTGCCTTCCGGCCGAGGTGGCTCTATATCAGAAGCGCCCTGGAAAATTTTTTTTTTGCAATTTAGAGCGCTATATTTCGCATGCCCATTTCCCGACTTTTTTCCCTCTTTTGTTTTATACCCCTGGGGTGTGCTCGCTCCCTAAAACCTGCAAACCCCTCCTACTTGCATGCTATCCCCCCCCACTTTCAAACGTGGAGCAGCCTGGGCCCCCCCCCTGTCCCCTCTTGGTTTTCCATAGGCATTGTGTTGTTTTATCCAAAACCTCCAGCGAGACAAAAGCGGATGTACTTTTTCGTTTGGTACATGTAACTGATCCCCAATCAATTGCTGCAGGGAAATGCTGCCAGTTTGAGGTCGAGGGACTCTCCCCACAATTGTAAACCATCAAAGAGCGAATACCTTGAACACAAACTGTCAAAATAAAGGATACACAGTTTTGTTCTACACGAACGAACATTCTAACAACATTTAATCCCATAACGCCTTATTTGCATGTGCAAGCAATATTTACATACCACTTACACACAAAGAGAAAGTGTTATCTAGTTTCATACTTTCCACAGTGAGTGCTTGGATCAGTCTATAACTAATCTCTTCTCTTGTACTTGTATAATTTTCACATTGATGCCTTAGGCCTACTTCTTACTGAGTCTAGCAGGCTGATTGCCAGGCTTAATTACTTCCCTCAATGTGCAACATCTAATTGACTGACTCAAAGGACTGTTACTGCATTCTATCTCATCAGTACATGAACTCTCATAAACCCTTAACCAACCCTCTCACATCCAACAAAATACAATGTAAGCTCACTAACGTCGCGGATATCAGGTTAAATGAAGGATGTGCAATGAATTGTTGACTAAAATTTAAAGGTGGATTACAACAGTCGGTCGACATCCTGTCTCCCACTTCTTGCAACCAAATTTTTAGATTAGGTCTCAAAGAAAGTTTAATATTT
The DNA here is from genome assembly GCA_023653785.1 of Ophioderma brevispina. Taxonomy (NCBI): domain Eukaryota; kingdom Metazoa; phylum Echinodermata; class Ophiuroidea; order Amphilepidida; family Ophiodermatidae; genus Ophioderma; species Ophioderma brevispina. The sequence goes on along the minus strand of JAMKCH010051800.1, from coordinate 15,935 downwards.
TCTATTTGGGGTGGGGGGGGTGGGAGGGGAGGGAACATATTTGATCACGATTAGGGCACCCCCTTTAAAGGGGCATTTTGTGATGCACACACACGCCCCCCCCCCCCCCCCGACTTTAATAAAAATTTAAAATTTTATATTTTTATATCATCTAAACCTGTTAGCCTTAGTACCCCTAATCTCACTTTGCGCAAATTTTTCTCAACACAGCAGTGTTTACATATTATAGAGTGAGGTTTGCTTACCTGTCGCAATGTTGAGTATTACAAATTTCAATCCACAATCCTCAATGCATATTTCCATAAATCCCCAAAATTACCCACCCAAAGAACTGACCGATTTGTGGACTGTCCCCCCCACGCCTGGCACCCCCCCACCCGGTTATATCCGTATCTCTGATGGAAAACCGTTGATGACCTATCAGTCAGTCTACCATCGGCCGAACCACAAGAGCTTAGGCGCGAACGGTGCGACAGAAGTCGGCACCGCTCCTTTTCGTCTTTCCAATGACGGAGGATCGATCTCGGCGGGAAAACGTATGCTGTCATGCTCTCCTATCTTATCCGACCGAATCATTTAGTAGTTGCAAAACGCCTCCTTCGTCCACTTGGTGAGAGCATAAAAACCGGAATAATAGCCGGTGACGCTCTAGGCGAACAAGGGCGATTGACGGGTGAAACCAGTAGTGAAACACCGTCTAAACCACATGAGGAGACAGAGACCAATCTGGCAGTCCTGTCTTCGGCAACCCCTGCCCGTGAGGATCTGTTTGCTATGATTTCCTATTTTCCCGGCGATGTGGATCTTTCTGAGCAAAAATGCTCCGGCGGCCGCCCAAACCACTTTCTGAAGGTCTAAGGTGTGACACAAAGCGAGGGGGCTGCATTCCGTTTCCACCCTGGCTTGGAGACCTAGGCACGACCGTGGAGTTTACCAACTGGAAACGTGACCCTGCAGGCCCACAACTGTGGGGTCGACTCTACTGAAAGCATGAACACAGCCCAGAGCTCGAGCATTTTGATGGATAATGTACTCTTCGCTCGGCGACATCTCTGAAACCCCGATGGGGTCCTCCCAGTTAGCTCCCTAGCGCCCTCCTTCAATGCTCCATATCGATATCTGTACCGGACGGATATCCTAAACTCCCTCCCCCCCCGGCCTCCAGGCCGTACGGTGCTCCGCCAACGATCTTGTCCCTGATATGAGTCATCGGAACAGAGTGAGACAGAGGATGTGACTGAACCTGAACTGATAGACATGTGAATGTATGGTTCTATATGGAAACGACGACCATAAACGGACCAGGTCCACCAGGCCTGGCCTTAACCCCAACACCCTTGCGTTTGAGCTATGCTTGCCATCGGCGCTACTTCTGAAACACCTCGCTCAAATCAGTGACCCACTGCGGGTGATACAACACCCCTCCTTGTGATTTGAAAAGCCTGCCCGAACCAGATTCCAACTTCGCCCATTAACAAGGAGCTTCTATAGGACAAGTGGGGCTTCTTTGTTGTTAGCAGAAACCCAGACTTATACGTGTCGAGCACCAACGCAGACCTGATAGTAGAGAAGAATCTCTATATCCGAATGCATCAGCCACTCATCGAGATACCAACGATTTCACTCCCCTTCGCCGGTATACTCTCCCCGACTAGAACGACGCGGGTAAAAACCCGAGGATCCGTTGAACAGGCCGAAGGGCAGGCATTGATCCCGCCCTAAAACCACACCCCGAAAACGAACCATTAAGCTCGATCGAAAAAGCTTAAGGGAACGCACAAAATAGCGTCATCCAGTCGATAGAATTTGGCTCAATTACCTGGTGGGGGGGGACATGTGCCCCTCGATAACCCCGAGGACAGGGCTAGTGACTCCATAACGAAAAGCCCATCAGCCGAATGAACTGTTCAGCGATATGGGATTCATTATGGACCCAATCTCCGTTCTTCTCCGTTGCGAGAAACTCGCACAATCCCTCCCTAAAAAGGGGGGGTAGAACCGAATTATTGCCTATTTCGCTCAGGGCTCTTCGCCTCGGCACTAAGGCCCTGCTCCACTGGACACAAGCGATACACTGTGTCCTCTTATGAGGGAGAGATGGGTGGAAGAGCTGTGAATTCTAGTTTGGTACCCCGACGAAAACACGCTCTGAACCCACTCTCCCCGGGAGTATTCTTTTTCAAAACCAACCGCGGCGAAATTCATCAAGCCGTCGCCCACCGGCGGTATGACCACCAGTGATGATCCCCACGACGACAAGGTCGTGGACACCCTGTCCGTCGCCGCACCCTCCAACTGCTTCCGTATCGCCGAGGCCTAAGGTCGCTTGCCCATCGACCCGAACCGACCAGAAGTCCCTGCCTCTTACGCCTTCACTCACGTTAAGGAGGCGGTTTGGTGGTAGAAGCCTGAGCCGAAGAAATGGTTTAGAAAAGGTGTAGAATAGAAGTGCAACCTACCTCTTGTCCCTCCTGTCATTCCTCATGTCAACACGCTCGAGATGTCACCGCACAGTCAGTGGGATTTTTTCTTTTTGGGTGAGATAGTATTGATGAGAAATGAAAATCCGAATTTTGATCTTTCATCTGCTCTTCGTTTTCTCCTGCAGGAGCACTCATAAATTTAGGGGTGTCACCATCACAAATGCTCTGCGATGCTAAAGAAATTTGATAGTGCCATAAACTTGTAATGGAGGGAGGGGGTAGAATGGAGGGGGCGGAGGGGAAGGGTCAGGGCGTTGATCGGGGGATATGCGGTAGAAACAACTTAACGACACTTCCCCACTTGAATCACTATCTGGGGTTTTGGTTTTATGTAAAAGAATTCAAATCTTGCATAAAAAATGGATAGCTTTCCTTTACTTTTAATTTATTTCGGTGCAATGCAATATCTTTCACCTGGGACCAAGTTTGGGGTGCAAGACTCCGTAAGTAACAACTTTTTATGTCCATTTTCTTGTAATAATATCTGATCAACCAACTGCGGGATTTTCTGCCAGTACATAAGAAGCACATAGGTTAATTAATAGTTAGGTCCACAGCCTTTGAAAAAATCCTAATTTTCATTTTGAATATATTGGCCCCCCTGAAAATCAAAGTTGACATATGACATCACCCCTTTACTTACTTCAGATTGTGAAGATACATCATCAAGAACTATTCTTGAAAGAACTAGCTTGGTGTCTTGATGTCTTCATTGTTTTCACAGCACAGACCTTTTTTTCTGATTTCCCCATATAATGTATATGGTGATATACCCTGTGCATGTACAATGACCTCTGGGTCACGTATACTGTTTTGGTAACTTTTTTTGTGTTTGTGTATTTTGTTGTGAAAAAATAAAGAACCCAAAGCTATTTCTTTCAATGAAGTTGTTTATGTATATCTTCAACATATCTGAAGTAGAGGTGTGGTGTCGAATGTCAACATTGGTTTTCAGGGGTCAAAATGTATCAAAAAATTACATTACCATTTTCAAGGGGCGGTACCCGCCCTATTACTTTTCTAAATTGTTCATAATTGTAGTGGTTTTTAAAGTTCTACTATGTAAATCTGATGGACCAAAAGAATGGACAGTAAATGTTACTTACTTTTTGAGTTTATTGACCGCCCCAGATTTGGTCCCGAATGGACAAAGGCACTATTTATGCCTCATTAAACAACGCTAAAGTAAACCAACTTGAACCATACTTATGCCAATATTGTGAATTCTACAAACCCAAATATTCCCATAGATAGGATTGTCCAAAGTTGTGAGGGCTCCATTACGAATTATGGACCCTCTCATCATAGTCTTTCACATTGGTGGCCCTTTTGATGGTTGACCCGCCTAAATTTCCAATGTCTCTAGTGTTAACGAAATGACTATGACGCTCAAAATTTCAGTATTTTCATTCTTCATCAATGTATACAAACACACTTTAAACACAAAAATATCCATCGTCGTGCTGCGTGCACATGTCAATTTTGACATGGATGGGCCTCCTGCGCTTCTTCTTGCTCATCCCCTTCGAAGACAGCTCTAACCACCACTCCTGTCTCTCTGAGATGGCTCGCTCGCTTTCCTGACAGTCAGCTACCTGCCGACAGCAGCGAAAACACTACCACCAAAAGCATACGTCTAGCCGCGGGAGTCCTCACAAACCCGACTAAGTGTCCTAGTTGAAGGCTTGTACCTTGAAATGCAGAACACTTTCAGCCGCAACGACAAAACCAGAACTCAATCATGTTGACATTGAACTCCTGACTATGCTGGACGACACACCAGCCTAAAAGTTTGGCTCGCACACAACGCTGGACGATCACCGCTAAGCCCTCTCCCTCAAAAGCCATCCAAAAAATTTGATTATGATCAGAAAAATGATCTATTCTAAAAGGAATTCGCGAACGCGAACCCAGTAGCCCTAGCTCATCTTCCCAGAAGGGAGAAGTACGCCGGTTGGCGATGACTTGTTGCCAGCTGTAAGCAACGGTGGCCATCAGTATCCATAAAAGGACGCAAAGCAGATTAGAACAATCCGCCTCAGCTACCATCAAGTATCTCTGTCTGATTTCCCCGCGCAAGGAACCCGCGGTCCCTCAACTCGAGAATCAAAGGCAGTCCCAATGCTCACGGCAAGTCTGCATGTAAAGACAGCGACCCCCCTGATGAAAACTTCTGATTCAAATCCTCCAGTCCGCAAGACGGAGCGACCCGCGGAACTGAACTCCGCATCCTACATTTAGGCCTACCTTGGCATAGACCGCAGGATGAACTGGTATCCGGTGGGAAGATCAGAAGAATCACCTTGTGGTTGCTCCTGTTAAGACAGAACGGAAGCCGGCTGAGCTAACCCGGTCTCACGCAAACATACCCACCCCACGCCAGACTAATCGCGACTCTGACGCCGAGCCTGCACGCCGTCTGGCCATCTTCCGCCTGAAGAAGCCTGCAAAACCCCCACCCTCCCCACCGGAGTGGAGTAGGCATGGCCTGTCTAGCTTAACCGAATGGGGTAATTACCCCGCGCTCACCTAGGTGCCGAATCACTCTGAACCCACCTGTGGGCACTAGCATGCGGTACCTTCCGCATTGCCTCGAACACCCCAAGCTGTGCATTGGCTCTCCGCCATCTGGCTGGTGTCAATACTACTACTCCTGCCTCATACCCGCGGGATGGCCTCGGTCTCTGTAGAAAAAAAACACCCGAAAGGGACTGAGTAACAACCAGGCACACCACCAGTGCGTGCATCCCAACAGGAAAACAAAAAAAAAAAAAAAAAAAGGGACGAGAAAGGCAAACACATCCACTCCAGTTATTCCTCATGCCCTACTCCACCTCCCATCCTTCTCTTCCCCACATCCGTTCCATACCATCCCCGGCATTGTTGCCATGGTCTAAATGCAGGGCACAATTGGGTTGAGCAAGAGCTCCTTAGCCGCCAATACTGTTTATCACCGACTCCTAAATACCCTGCCAAGCCCGGCATGACTTTTATAGATATTGAAATCGCTTGAGCTCTTAGGCTGCCGCCTATTGTCCTAGGTTTAATATGTCTGATTCGGGCCGATCACAGGCTTCGTCCCTTGTCTGCGTGCCATCTAGAAACGGCATGACCGGGCACTGTCTAGACTGTCTAAACGACCAAGGCCCCCGCTGAGCAACCAAGACACCAACTCCCAAAAGCGTGCATACGGCAGCGAATCCCAGGAATAGCTCCCCGCACCAGTTGCCCCGGGTGTCGTCGTGCGTCGAAAACGGACTGGCTTCCTCGGACCTCCGCCCAAATCCACAAAACGTGCCACGCCGCTGAATCGACTCCTACTACGCGTGTAGAAACCGCGGAGCAATGGCCAATGCGGCCGTGACCCTGGCATCACATCTTTTCCTCCCCCCCGCGGGGTGAATCGCTAAACCCATCCTGACCTGCACGAGGGAGCTACGAACGCTGGTTGCCGTACCTCCAGCTCCTACAACCATAACCATACTCATTATCTATCTCCCGAAGGCAATGTCCTACGTATTATCCCTTCAACACCGCTTGCCGTCTCTCGAGAAACGCCGCGGTAGCAAAAAACTTTTGGTATCTGAAGCCCCCCGTAACCCCTAGGTAAACTTTTGCTACATAACACAAGGAGCCGTATCAGCCCACTTATGACTACCCCGCCTCTTGCGAGATTAGCCGTCGCTAGCAATAACCAGAACATTAACTCAAGATGCTTACCTTTAGACGCCTAGTTCGGATCCCAAGAAGCACCCTCTGACTACAGTAATCAAGATTGCGATGAGCAAGGAGGAATGAACCGCCGTCAATATTATGGACGTTAGGCTGTGATATTTTGTGGCCCTTGTTTTATATTCGCGGTACCGCTAACCCGTGCACCAATAACACAATAGCCATATCCCATATGGCTACTCCGGTACAATATATACTGTATCATAACTATACCTCCTCTCTGAATTAAATCACTGTTAATCAAGCCGTCGTGTTAAAATATAGCCGGCTGAATCCTAAATCACGTTTCCCGAAACAGACTGCTATCTTATCTCCTATGACTAAGGAAGAAGATAAAGGAACAATAGCCTGTCGGAGAAACAGCAAGAACAGTTTATTAATACAATCGATCGCTTGGAAGGGTTCTCCATGGAGGAAAGGTATCATAACAAAGAGAATCAATAGTGTGTTGCTAGCGAAGCGATCGACCCGATCTCCTTGTACTTTAAGGTCGGAACACAGGTCGATGCCTCAATAAATTGAGAACCATGGTGCAAATTTCTTTACCTAGTGAAAATTCACGCACCACGTGAAGACGGATATATTCACTAACATTCCCTCTTTTCTTCCAAAACCATCCTAATCCAACCATCTACCCATTAAATCCCTTTAGTCTTCCGCTTCTCTTTCTTTTCTTCTTTTGCTTTCTCACAAGCCAAAACCCTTCTAAAAAGTGCTCAAAAATCATAGACGAAGAACTTTACCGATTTTTATTAGCGCCCATGAGAGTTAAATGAGGTCTATGAAGTCATAAGGTTGCCAGTCCGTTCAAATCATGACGTCATAGAGGTAGGGACCATTCTCATGTTCTTTTGGTGTGGGGGTAATTTGGTTTGGTGATTTGTTTGGGGGCATCGGTGCCTTGGGGGTTGGGGCAATTTGTAATACATCAACATAGGAATTAAGGTAAGCAACTTATCGTAATAATAGGCGTATCTTTAAGTAAACTGACATAAATTAATGCACAGTGGCCTATGCGACCGTGGGAAAGAGCAATCTCATAACCAAAACGGCAAGAAGTTGCGGATCAACTAAACGTTTGTGAATAAGCTTTTCTCAAGGAGTATCTAGTGAAACAGTGGAAGAACAGAAGGTGCGGGAGATCCATTGAGCACTTTTAAATGATGGGGGGTTCAAAATTGGTTCGTCTACATGTACATTTAATTTATATCCTAAATGAACAGGGTCTATTTTTAGGTCATGAACCTTTGCAATGTGCATGGACACCTCCAATGTGCAACTTTTTTATGTCAGATAATCAACGAGTATTTTGTTTTCAGCACTCAAGTCCCGGTATCTTGAAAAACTTGATATCAGTCCCATATAGCTGCCACGCAGCAAGTGGTCTTTTGAAGTTTTTGATTCACCATTGTCAAAATATCAAAACAAAACTTTCAAACATTCCTATATTTGGCCAGCCCATGATTTTCATGTTAACAAACAGCAAATGATCAAATAGCACACTTACAATTAAGAGGGGACCCGATTTAGTCTATAATTTTAATCTTGATAAATGGTGGCCTTCAAACGAAACACCTCCTTTAAAGTTTCACGCCTATAAAAACAACCCGTTTTTTTTTTTTTTTTTTTTTTTTTAAAAATTCTAAAATTTAACATTCTTTAGCCCTAGATTTCACAAGGTAATTCAGAAAAAGAATATCTTTCTTCTCATTCTGATATCAAAATGTCACCAACTCTTCCGTAAATCGGGGGTCCCTGGGAAGAGCTATTAGATCGTACCATGGCCCTTTAGGGAATTTCTCTCAAAATGGATAATTCTAGTGAATTCTACTAGATTATTTTTGGTGACCTAAAAACATTTGCAAAACAAGTTACTCTACTGGTGGTCTGAAAAGTTTTTAAGGTAATTAAATCTATTAGTAATAACGCATGTACAAAGAATTAATACAATGGCAATGATTTTCAATCTGTTCCCCTTCAAACAGCAACCTTTAAACTGTACAATTTTCCATTGACCTCAATTTTGTGATACATTTTGTGTAAATGTATTTGCTCCCTGTGTGCTAACGCTAAACTGCACTTTAATGGCCAATCATTCAAAACAAACCAGCTTGTCTTGAAATGAAAACACTACAAAGCAAACAGTAGTAGTGAGGCTAAGGCCAACCTGATGTTGTGAACAGGGAAAAGACTGCAGCAATGTGTCGTGATCTGATACAGATGCCCGATTATATCATTTATTTAATTAAAATAGTCATACTCATTGATATTTAGGCACGCCAAAACCTGCCAATGTAAACTATTCAACTGATTTCTCGGGACACCATCATCGGATCACTAAGCGGATATCAAGGTTCTGCTGGTTAAGACCAAATTACATTTCTTATCAAAGGAAAATCACATCATTGCAGTGGAATAGTGGGATTACTTATATCCAAATGGAAAATAAATCAATGGCCGTAATGAATAAAGAACAAAAAGACACATTCTATTTTCATTTTTATCATTATTTTCGAATTACCCAATAAAGTAGGACCGTCATCCTGTGCGTCACAAAAGATGCAACATGCCGACAAAACTGATGTCTCGGACGAAGAGCCATATCCATTACGCTCAGACCACGGTTTTGATCGGACACCTGTATACGATAAAGGTGTATATGAAATAATCACTCACAAAATATGCGCCAATTTGTCTTCTTGTTATTCATGCGTAATCCAAGCGTTTGCATAGCTGAGGTGCATGTTAGATACAATTAGGACGCTTAGGAAGTTCATTACCAGCCATTTGAAAAGCCACTGGACTGTTGTGTTATGCTCTGGATAACAGCACTTTTCTCAAAGAGATGTACAATATTGTGGAACACAAATGTTTCAGAAGCACCAACAAGACCTTCCCATGGAACATGCCCTAAGGTTTGATAAGGCCATACCAACTACACAACAGTTCATGCCCGCCTAATTAATACAGGTGTGCAAACTCCGTGATGGGCATAACATTATTGTAGCTCTAACATGTGAACCTGATAGCGCCTACCTGTACATGTACGTCCAATCATGGAGCACTTACTTTGTTTCTGTAAATAAGCGGGTGGAACATTATAAGTCAGAGGGGAGGGGAGGAGGAGGGGGAACCCACACATTTGTTTGGAAAGTCAAATTGGATTTAAAACAAAGGCAAAATTTTTGACTTTTTAACCTTAACTCCCAACTGAATTTTTACCAGCTTAAATCCCACAGAGAATCATTACCCAACCAGCAGGATTTAGAAGTTGGGGTTTAATTTCAGAATTGCATATTATATCGGCAACATCGACAATGGGTGTTCTGTGGAGTTACATTATAGCCCCCAGAGGACGCATCGGCAAGGGGGCACACTTCACGCAAAATATCATGATTGCCAGCAAATTCCATTCAGATGGGATAGGGGCACTATGCTCATATAACCCTATCCCGTCTGAGAGTCATTGAAAAGTAATCAAGTGGCCTCCTATTGATTTAAGTGACTCTTGGACGTTCAGAAATATTTCTTTTACCTGCCCCAATGATTCTGATGGATTGACCCTCGGCTGTCTTCCCGTAAAACACCCATCTTCTTCATGGAATTTTGGCGCTTCCCAGCGAAAGATAGACTTGGAATTTATTCATTGCTTTGATTGACTGAGAGACATCCATTCACGTAAACATGAATTTATGTCGCCATCTTGTTATCCCACCATGCCACCACCTAACACAACATCACCTTAAAAGGAGATGCCGTACGCCCATTGTGAAGAATAGGCGGCCACCGAACCGTGTTTTGAAAAAAGTATGAATATTCAGTAAGGTCATCCACGTACACATGCACTCGCACGCGCATGCACCGTAACCTGTCGGCAGGAGGAAAAGGTACATCGTTATATGCAAATGCGTTGAATATATGAATAAATGGACACCACGCTATGGAAATCAGGGAATATATGACTAAATTGGTTACACCACGCTATGGAAATAAGTACGCAACGGCGGAAACAGACATTGGTGAAGGCTTTTGAGCTGGCGTTCGCCATCTAGTGTTCTAAATAGAAATCTGTCCCAAGTCCAATGCGATGGTCAGTCGGGTACGCACAATTTATAGGTTTTGTTACCCCAGCACATATACCAGCAGTCGCATTCCCATATTCTTTTTTTTATGAGAAGTGGCCTGCAGTTTGGCCACGGAAGTCGGCATGCTTATTAGTGCTGTTTTTTTTTACTTTTTACATTTTTTTTTGCTGTTCTTTTCTTTTTGTTTTATAAGAGGAAGCAGTTGTGAACTGTACAATGCAAAAATTTCTGCAAGGGCACCCCTTTCAACATGCATAGAGTGTTACAATCCATGTACTGTACCACAAGGCTTTGGCAGTGGGTTATTTACAATCTTTTGAGATTGCACACTCCGCTACATCCGCAATGGCGCTCTAAGGGGTTTCTTATGTCATGGCACGCATAGAATGGACTTTTTTTTTTCATTTTTACCAGATACAGTAGCTAGTGTCCAGACAGCAAAAAAAGCAGCAAGATTTTGTTTTGTTTACCAATACAGGTTAAGGCTGGTTAGATGGCAGTTAGGTGTAGTCTGAGTGATTACAAAGATGACATTAGATTTCAAAATGAAGGGCATGTGAAAATAAATACCGATATTGGCGTCAGTAGCAATCCTAGAGTAAAGCAGAGTGGTTGCCCAAATTTTTTTAAAATTTACACAGTTAATATGTGGAAGAAATAAAGGTATTATCCAATATTCAGTTACCGTAACCAATCGGGTATAAGCCCACCCCCCTAAAATGAAGATTTTACTTCAAAATAGGAGTGGGTCTTATAACGGGGAGGGGCTTGAACTTGGGAGCAAATATCAGATACAAAATTAAAAACATAATTTCAGAGGCATATTTTTACCAGATACCATTTAATGTAACTTAGTTGTAGCAGATATAAACATTAAAAATAAAGTTCAATTCCATCACCTTTCCTCAAAGTAGTAGCAAACAAGTCATTCCAATGTATGGGCCTACATGAGGGCTCTAACAATAGTTCAAATTTTAAGATGTGATTGTTTGCAATTTACTGCCACATTTTTTCCTGAATGCTATAATTATCACCTGGGCTTATACCCGGGTTTATGCTAGCTCCTGTATTCTTTAAAATTTGGGGGTGGGCTTATACCCGAAGGTGGGTTCATGACCGGTGGTTACTGTAATATATCATTGATATTTAATTACATTGGTTGTTATTTCTTCACACATTTTTAGTTCAATTAGAGAAAGAAAACATTAACAAGGAATAGTCTTTTAAAAAGACAACCATCGCTTAAGCGGGATGTTAGTACTTAATATGTTAGTGTAAATACTTGAGATCATAGGAAACCTATCGTGAGAGAGATATAACCTCAGTATATATTTCAGGCATCAAAACATATACTCATGCATCAACCTTTAAGTTTGAAATACCATGGGTTTGGAAATGCAAGCCATACACAACCATATCCATTTCATAGGTGAGTGCATCCTAGTAGGTTATCAATAAATAGATTTCTAAATATTTTGACTTAAGTCCATTGCACGAGATTAGCAAAATTGAAACTTACAGGAAACAGGTTTTTAAAACAATTCTTGTCACTATGAGGCAATGAAAGTACAAACTCATGATGGCACAGTTAACAGCTTTCATTCACAAGTGTAATACACCCCTGAGTGTTGTGTAAAATAGATGATACCTACAATACACAAGATCAGTTAGTCACGGCAGGTAAAAGTGCAACCCACTGAACGGTGCCCTTGGTTGATGACATATTGTAACTCATAGTGTATGCTATCTGGGCATTGTAACACATAGTGGTCTCTCAAAACCATGGGTCATATCATCCATACATGTCAATGAACGAGAGTTATCCACTTTGATGGGTGCACTTCATCCAATCAAAAGTTTTGTTTTCTATCTGCTTAGGAATGTAAATGAATTTCCTAGTAGCATATACCATGTCCTTAATTCTTAATACTTGGAAGCCAGATGACTTTGCACGTCTAAATGAGACCACCCCCAACTCTTGCATACTGTGATATTCTGCCAATCACTTGCTTGCTTCACATATGCTTGGGTAAACCATTGCCATGTAGTGGCTTTTATCTACTCCGAATTTATACCATATCCCGATACCGATATGGTTTATACCGATAGGTTTGGTCTCTCTCTAATTACGCGAGGTTTTTCCTCTGATCTCCTGAGTATTTTACAGACACTACCTATTAGTAACAAATCATTGCTCAGGCAGATGGTTTTTTCTTTTTAAAATACTCTTCTTTAGTTGTATTGACACTCCTGGATATTTATCGTGACAAGTTTGAACTGAAGTGTCTGAATTTAGGCAAAAGTCTGAATCTGGAAATGCTGTATGAATAGGGAATTAAAGCTTAAATCAGATACCTTCAGAACCTACTTCAGACACTTTGGCCCCACCAAAGTTAATTGGCTTTGCCCACCCCGAACAAAATCAATAAATTACTACCAGAGCCAATGCTAACCTAATTGCTGCCTATTTATATTACACAACCTCAAGTATTGTAATCTACTTGTCCTATTGTGCCACACCCCAAATCTATAATCCCGTTTAGTCATATGATTGCTTTTCATGCAATGCAATTTTGGGTGCAAGTGTCTGAAATTGTGTCGAATTTTGTTTGCTGACTTTTGTCTGAAGTGTAGGAGTAACAATAGAATAGATATTCCTCTTGTTGTAGTGATTTAAAATTCAAACCATTTGCCCAAATTCAGACGTTTTTCAGTTACCAGTGTTAAAGGTTCAGCTTGTTACCATACCAGTGGTGTTTACACAAAGTTTTACCAAAAATCTCTGTGTACATGTACTTCAAGAAGAAAAGCTATACCCCTAATGGACCTGCAACACTTTTCCCTGTTAGTCTGAAGGCTTAATTACTTAAGGATACTTGAAGGGATTAAGCAGCATTTGCTAAACTTATCCAGAATATTGAAAAAAAAATCATAAAAATCAAGTGTACTTTATGTATAAGGCAACTTATTGTATAGAGGCTAATTTCACTTTGCCTGTAAAGGTCATGGCCTGATCGCTAATAGCCTCGTCCCCAAACCCCAGATTTAACCGGAAGTTGTCGACATTTTGGTAGTGGAAGAAGCCTACTATTTTCTCATTTACCCTGGGAAATCTTGGGCTAACCTTGGATGTTTGGTTTGGAAGTTTATCCGCAAAATGTCCATACACCATTTTGGTTTGACCAATTTAATTTTACACAGACTCTAATGGGCGCACAAAATCATGTTTCAGCTCTCACACATCAAAACGGGTTGAAATATTGGCGAAAACTTTACAGCACCCGGTTTTTGGGGTTAAGGTCAATCACTCAAGATGAAAACTTTCTATACTTAAATTTAAATCGGACCATCCCCCTTTAATAAAGACACTATCAGTGATTTGCAAATCAGAAATTGAAAAAAATCCTCAAAATCAGATTTTGGGGCATATTTGTATCTTTTATCTAACAGTGAATAAGTTTAACAAAGCATCCTAATAAGGACAAAATTCGATATTTTAGTCCATTTCTGTCCCTTACGGACACTTACTGCAACATGCCAACTGATGGGAATTCATATCCTTTGAACATTGCTGTTTTCTTCCTTTTCTGGCAATTGTGTCTTTTGAAAATATAGCCAAATATACGAGAGTCCTAAAATACTATCCTTCTTTTTAAGCTATTCCTGCAAATTTCAAATAGTTTTTTTATCTTTTGGGTGAATCACTGATAGTGTCTTTACTGTGATTTTATCTTCCAAGCACTGCTACAAGGTCCAGCCCATTTTAACCCTTACAAGTCCAATGGGCAATAAGTACATCAAGAAATTTTTAATTGCTAATTTTTGCTGGTCGTCCCATGGAATAAAAACATTTTGATACTGCTGCTACATGTAATGCTGGTGTGACGTTTTAACGGTCTGCTCATAGGCCCATTTGCTGCTAAATTGGCGGTGGCTGCTTTCCCTGCAGGAGATCACCCGAAAACCAACCTGCTGTTAATTGGCTGGAGATCATGTTTGGCTTTTGAGAGCCACTCGTTGTCAGTTAATTTACCCCATTCCCTCATGGCACTATTCCCAGGTACTTCCAGGTTCTTTCCCCGAACATCTCGTGTACGTTGCTCTTCTGAACTTGGCAGAGGTGCACAAGGTCATTTTGCAAACCAAAATACCGCTGTGAAAAACCCTAATGCTGCCTAAGAGATGTGGGCCACTTGCCCAATGCCTAAAACCAAACTGCTGCTAATTGCTGTGTGATGTGTTTTCCACTCAGGAGATCCAGTGCTGCGAACTGCTGGATTCAGGGTTTTAGATCGTGGTGGGTGTTAAAATTTTGACGATAAAATGATTAAATCTTCAATTTTCTGCTCTTGAGGGGTGGGCTCTAGAGTTAAAATTGGTGTTTAGTGTGGGCTCTGAAGCTAAGTGGTGGGCTCTGCCGACCACCACCGCCCACTGTAGCTCCAAAAATACCTGGCTGGCGGTACACGTCTCACCGGAATAAACAAGCACGATTTTCTGGTAATTAGACTGACCTACTACGCCTAGGGCTATTCGTTTTACTTGTTCAACTTGCCGGTTCGTACGTGTTGTCTGGTGGAACATGTGTACTAGTTCGGGTTAATACAATTTGTGTGAAAAATGTGGTGTGTGTAAATGATTTTTAACAAGTTCTACAATACAAATTGGTCAAACTTACGAAGTACTGGCCAAACTTTGGGATACATTCCAAGATTTCCAATGCAATTTTAATAGACTGATAAGTTGTCTAACCTTTGTTCACCCAAAAACAGCAAATTCCAAATTATTAAAGCCAAGATGTATAATGGGGTTTACACACATGTATGACAACACGCATTGTTAGACCTTTCTACAGTTGGGAAGCATGCCCGATTGAACCGATTTGTACACTACAATAACCAGGAGTTTTACTAGATGATCAAAGCTGCAATTTAATCTCAAAAATCAGTTTCGGAACTTTAAATTACAGTACATTAAAAATTCTTCGATATAATGACCCTTCCTGCCTCTACCACAGGTTTTTTTAGTCTTATGTCCTCAACCAGAAAATCCGCAACAAAAAGTGTAGTAAGTGTGTCCAATGGCTCCAATGGTCACCAATTATAATGATGTGGTAATTAATTATTTGTGAGGGTCTTATTAGTATATTAAGTGTAAATACCATGACAAAAGGTCTTTTTTTTAGCTTTGCAGATAAATTTGTCCTTTTCAAAGTATGAGAAAAAGTCAAACTAGTTGTAATAGTGGAAGGATTTTTGAACCTGAATAAAAGTGCAATTTGTGATATTTTTTTAGGTAATAATGGATCCTTTTTAAGCAGGGGGTCAGACATGATCTGCGCTCGATTGCGCATTTGGGATTTCCAACGGTAATTTAGGGAATTCCTTACATACATTTTCTATGGCAAGCCTCAGTCCCGTTGACTTACAAAAATCACCGCTTAACCTTCGATCAATAAGTCTTGGAAAAAGTGATTGAAACAAGTTCAAATCCATTGGGGTCTTAGGGGGTGGGGATTAACACCTGCTGGCTGCAAAAACAGTGTATTTCCAAAAAACTCATTTAGGATTTAAATTTTGTGACCAGCTAGCCTTTAGTCATTTTTGTTTGATGTGTGTAAGAGCGCCCTACTGCA
>JAMKCH010051799.1:0-11696 GCA_023653785.1 Ophioderma brevispina | reverse complement strand
GATAGGGCCTAAACTTGGGATTATTTCTAGCTTGACCTGTTTTTTGGACAACTGGTGTCTATGAACCAAAAGCTAAAGGCGAGGGGGGGAGAGTGTTAGGGTGACGCATGTCCGTTTGTGGTGTGTTCCAGTTTGGTTAGGTTTTTGTTTTTTCGTTTTTCGCGGTCCTCCTTCAAAAGTTAATTCTGATTTAAACCAGACTTGGGGTACGGTGCAATACGGGTTCCTTCATATGTGAGTCAAAGGTCACGGAACACAGCCGTCAAATTATTCATCTGAGTAAGTTCCTGTTCCATTATGGTCATGTTTTGATTAGGTTTTTGTTTTTCGCATATATCCTTCAAAAGTTTAAGGCCTTCTTAAACCAGATTAGGTTAAGGTTGCAATAGGGGATCATCATATGGGGATGATGTCAAATGTCAGGAACCAAGGTCAAAGGTCATCTGAGGTCATTGTAAACTGCTCATCATGCCAGGGTGGGGGTGACGCAAGTTTACTTTGCAATCTTTTTTAACATAGGGAGAATGATTCCCCTGTAATATTGTTGGAGAATTTTGTCAAAGCTTTGATTATTGTGTTTTAAGGACAAAACCTTCTACAAACCTTACAGCAAGCCAACATATTGTTGGGGTCAGAGTCAAAAGGTCAAATATGACAATTAAAAAAAATCTTAATAACCAGACAATTATTGAATCAAAAGAGAGGAAAGGATGTAATGTTTTTAGCCACCAAATGTGTATTTGAGTAAAGCTGGGTATAGGTCCAAAAAGGGACCTGCAGATTTAGGTCAGGATGTCAATTTTGAATAAGTATTGGTCTAAAATTTGAATGGTATTACAGTTCAAACCAGGCCTTATGCTGATACCATGTCAGTGAATAATTTGTCACCATTCTTGACAGGAGTAAACTGCACAGTTATCTCTGAAGTTGTCTAAATTGTTGTTAAACTCACAAATAAGGAAAATGTTGCATGAAGCAATGGCTTTCTTTAAAGGAATCTGTGGTTGTTTTTTGCTTTTGGGCTACAGCGATTAGTGCTAAAAGAGTAGCCAAATCTATTGCAATCAATTCAACATATTCTGTTCAGTGGAGTACTCCACTTTCAAGCATTTTCTGAAATGTTTGAAAAATATGCAGACTGCTCCAATCAATGCCAGGTTTTAGATTGAGTGCTTCACAGATAATCATATATTTCCTCATCTTGACTCAAGAGGCACTGATAAATCAGGCCATATGCTCAGGTGTCATCCTATGATAATAAGAGATTAAATCTTTGATTTGATGAGGAAATCAAAGAGCAGAAATGGATTGCTGTCTGCGAAATTGGTTTGGTTACAGGGCACTTGTGATCCAAAGCCTCATCCCCCGACTTACTAAAAAAAGTTGAGATTTTTTATATCATCTGAACTGTTAGCTTAGTAATTGCATGTGTATCAACATATTATGTGCAATTTCTCCGTAGTGTAAGAAATTTGCAATTTGGTATTTTCTGTCGTAAGGCCCCCAAAAGTTCTCTGGACCCGCGCCATAGCTTCGAATTTTTTCCCCCCTCTCTTTTCTTCTGACACACGGCCGGTCTGATTGATGACATAGTAGACTATTGGAGGGCACTAGGGCCCACGAGCTGTCTCTACACAGCCCGTGAGCATACACTCAAGCAGCGTTGGGATTGACGAAAAGGAAAACAACAAAATGGAGTATTTTTGAGCTTGGGTTTTTGTGTCGCCTGCCCTAATTGTGTCGCATGCCCTAAGGCAGGAAGACGCAGGGATCACTTTGTCCCATGTAGTGTTGATGTCTGTTGATGTTAGTTGATGTCTGTTGATTTTGTTGTTGTGAAAAAGGGGGTAACATTTGCCTCTAATATCCATTACTTGAGGGATTTAAACAAACTTGGGTGTCACCTTTGACGATGGCATACCCCCATTTGTTGATGAGGTCAAAGGTCAACTTACCAAGGGCAAAGGTCAGTTGATGTCAAGTTGTAAAATAGGCTGAAAAAGTAAAATGCCTCCATTTGAAAAGTTGAAGTTCAATTGAACCAAACTTGAGTCATAGGCGCAAAAATGGGATCCTACGGCGGTTCGGTAAGTACGTATGGCTGTTGGTCTAAAAATTGAAAACGAAACATTGCAACCCAGTGTTGTGAAAATTCTTCAAGACGCGCAATAATACCGAAATGCATGTGGGAAACGGAAAATGGATGCGGCCCGTAGCGACTGCTGGTGCACTTTTCCGTTGTTTCGAGCACCGAAGTTACCCGACAAAAAAGTTCAATTTCTCGCTAGCTAGGTTTTATAGGTTCAGACCCATTACGGTACAGATTTTTAAAAACAAACATAGGAACGGACCCTCTGATGCAAAAAGCTCATAGAACCCCTTCGTTTTCCGGGATAATTTGAGATTAGTTCATTTGCATGCATTCGCCTATGACGGACTGATAACGTTAAAGACACATGAGGACATTTTAAAAAAGAAAAAACCTCTTTAAAAAAAAAAAAAAAAAAAAAAATCATCAAAAATCAGATTTTGCAGTATGTAACAAGTACAGGTATCTAAATACCCTGCAAATATAAGACCAGAAGCTACCTAATAAGGACCAAAACATCGGATATTTGAGCATTACGTCGACGGACGCTTATACAACACGTAATTGAATGGGGCACCGTAATCTTGGAACACTGCCATTTTCGTACTTTCTGTGAATTCTACAGCTGGACAAGGTAACTTATGTGAGATTCTACAAGACACTTATCCTTCACTTTGAAGGGGGGCTAAATCCTGCAAAATTGAAAGATTGTCAAAGCACTGATAGTGTCATTATCTCTAGGCAGTACTAAATTAGATAATTTTCGGAGTCGTTGACACAGACTCACACACGTTCCGCACAGCGCCCGTTAAGTAATCCCTATGTGTTGATGAGGTCAAAGGTCACATACCGAGGTCAAGTCATGTGAGGTCAAGTTGTAAAATAGGCTCGCTGAAAATTGTAAATTGACCTCATTGAAAAGTGAAGTTCAATTGGAACAAACTTGAGTCATAGGTATTGCAACATGTGATCCCTCATTTGTTGATTGAGGTCAAAGGGCACATTACCGAGGTCAAAGAGTCATGTGAGTCAAGGTGTATGTAAAAATAGGCTGCAATGTCAATTGACCTCATTTGAAAAGTTGAAGTTCAATTTGACCACACTTGGTCTAGGTGCAACAGGTGATCCCTCATTTTATGAGGTCAAAGGGTCACTCCCGCGGTCAAAGGTCATGTGAGTCAAAGTTGTAAATAGGCTGCTGCAAAATGTCAAATTGAACCTCATTTGAAAAGTTGAAGTTCAACTTGGAACCAAACTGGTTTATGGAATTTTGTACAATTGCAAGCCCTCATTTGTTTATGAGTCAAAGCCACATATAAGGTCAAAGCCTGATTGAGGCCTATCATTCCCAAACGCTAGACTCGCAAGTCGACACAAGCGGGTTTCCGAGGACCCGATGTATTTTTGAATTTTCCTTAAAAAATAATCATGATTGTATTCATGCGAATCATTCAAAGAAGGCGCGAAGTGTCGGAATTGGGCCTTGCACGATGCTCCGAAAAGCATTGCTACAGAATTTGTGCCACGTCGCCCTGATTGAGCGAGCAGGCCATTATTTTTTCCAGGCAAGTCGAGCCCTTTATCTTCATGCAACCTGTTTCTCGCCATGGTGCGGATTAGTAATGGGATACCTGTTTGTCCAAAACACCTAATTGTGATTCAAAATTTTGGTACAGAGGTAGGTCACAATGATTTTAAAATTTGATGACAAAAAAATATAAAATTTTTCAAAAAAGAAAAAAGAGCGTGGCAATTTGCCTTTTTGTCAAAAGTCCAGAGACAAACTTCTTTTTTTTTTGCCTAAACGGACAGAAAAGAAATTACAGTATAGTGGCCTGTGGGCGGCCCGCAGGAAACAAGCATTTGCTCATAACACAAAACACAAGATCGGGCTCAACTCAAATTTTGTTGAATAAGCTTTTCTCCAAGGATATTTAGTGTGAACCATGAATAATACAGAAGGTGATGGAATGGATCACGAAATGCCACCTTTAAGTTCCTTGCGGGATAGAGGGCTGATTTGATATAGGTTATTCATAGGGTTATGAGAGATAAAATTAGCCAATCAAGACATCTCCAAGGTTTGTACATACCTGTAATGTCTATTTTGATTCGTAATCAGAGTTAATATGATGTTATGAGCCAATCAGAGAAACGGGTAGAAAGTGGCAGACAACAAGAGGTTACCATTACAGCAATTGTACCAGTCAGCTTAATTTTTTACATTCAACGGTGAACAATATGATGCTCCATTTTACTCAACCCCAAACCCTAAACATTAGATCTTATCACAAATTCAAACCTAACATCTTAAGGTTCTTTCATACTTCACGCATCTGTATGTTGGCAGTTCACGAATAAAATTACTGTGTCAAATGACATCTTTTGTGAGTTCATTTGTCTGTGAATACTGAAACACTATACAGCAAAACGAGTCATTTAACTGCCATAAAGCTCCATAATGAGTTAAATTGACTCACAGATGCAATAAGTGAGTCTTGTGACTCCACAAGAATGAGTCAATTGACCACTTATTGATGATGCATTCCAAATGTGTTGCATTAGCGAACTTCAGTCTCTCTCCCCATATACTGCATTGTGTTTTGTAGCTGCAATAAGTAAATTGAGGTTAACTGGATTGCTATATGTTGCGTTTGCCGGGAGAGAGTGATTGATATACGGCAGCGAGGAATGACCAACCTTAACCCTAACATTTTTTAGCAGATCATTCGTACTGCGACTTTTGAGTATTGATCATTCTTTATAAATTAAAATAAGAAAATATTGCCATTTCTGCACTTACAATATTGTGATCATTGAGTTTTCATCAATTTCCATTGGCAAAAAAAAAGGGCAAAAGTTACCCATTTTTTTTACTTTCGGCTATGTGAAGTGACGGGCTTCCATTCAAAGCAATTACACATACATACATTTGTCATTAAAATAGCTCCGCAATAGCGAAAAGTCCTTACTTAATACATTTTCCCTTTAACAGAGATACCCCTGGTGCCCGAGGCCAGGCACCTTGGCTGAGTGGAAAACGCCACATGCCCAGAGGAATCAACACAGCCTTTCATCTTTTCTATTGAAAAGCAGCCCAGATCAAAGTTTGAAATCCCTAATTGAGAGTTTGGCTGCGCACAATGAGGTGAAAAATTTCTTGTGCTTTTACTTGATTATTTGGCCGTGTGATTGACTGTGACAGTGCTGATGCTATATGATATAAGGGTTTGCACTCCAATATAGAACCTGTAATGTATTGCTGTTGAATATTGGCCGTTCCTATTGGGGCTTCATGATGATAAGCAATATGGTGTACTTTTTGTGGAATGAGAAAATGATGGAATTGTATCCATAATGTGATTATATTTTTGGATTGGTAAGACTCCCATTCTGGTAGAAATTTTAACAATCATTCCACTGATTTATAGTAGTCTGGTATACATGGTATAGAGTAGAATGTGACCTTTACGGAAATGCAACAGAAACACTTTTTCTTGCCATTCTAACTGGAAAAGCCCACATAACATCCAGAAGTCACCAATAGTTGTCTTTCATTATCATAAATTTTCTGACGGTTTCAACTTCCAGATGATACATATAAAAATGAAGTTCTTTCAAATATTTTTACATATTTTGTTGGCTACCCTTCCATTATTTTCATTATATTGGCAGATTATGGGAAGGTCAGAGATACCTTTTATATAATATATTTTATCATCATGTAAATAATTCAAAAACTCATATATGGGCATTTTCCTCCCAAAAATGATTTTTCTCTATTAAAAAATGGCTTTGAGGAAATTGTGCAGTAACATGATATGCCCCTGAAGACCTAACATGGGCCAATGATAAGATCCTGTTGGTCTCTCATGAATCAACTCTCTTTCAACATTTCATTATGTGTCGCTTCGAGCCCATTCCAATACATTAGACTTACATTGTGGGGATCCCCCATCATATCACACCTATGAGCACCTGAAAGGTCAGTAAATGCGAGTTCCTTAATGATTTGAAAGATGGCCCCTTAAATCATTTAAGGAAAATATGTCAAGATTTTTGTCAAGCTCATTTGACTTACGCATAAAATATATGTACAACATCACGAATTCCCGAAAAATAAGACAATTTGATGTAAAATTAACAAAATAGAGGCATTTTAATTTTTGCTTTTTTGTCATACAAAGAAAACGGGCCGATTTTCGCCACGGCTTCATAAGCGCCCAATTTTGCTCTCCTCGTGACGGCCCAAGTGATGACGCAAAACATCGTGTTGAGCTCGTAATTGTTTTGCTGACACTGTATATTTGGATGGATAATAAAGTAATAATAAAATTAGAAAATAATTACAGAATGACATATTTTGTTTCATTTTGTGTGTTTTAATATTATAAGTGGTCAACACTGCTATGATGTCACAACGACGTAAATTATGGATGGTCATCACTTTGACGTCACCATTTGCCTGCGATGTGATTTGTCGGATCCCGTTTTTTTCCCCCCCCCCGAAATAAGGCTATTGACGAAATTAAAAGTGCAAATACTCACAAATGTGGACAATTTTCAACTTATTTTGGACTTATATTAATCTACGTTACTTAAGCTTTCCCATCCATACCAAATTTTCCAAATATTCAGATCATGACATATTTCCTTTGAACATTCTCTGTTATTTTGCTCTGTTTTCAGCTAAGGACTCACAAAATAAATCATAGTCCCCAGATGTAAATTGGGTTAGTCTTGGCCAAAGTTCTTTGAACAAGCCAGAGATCCTATACCGAAGATTTCCCCTCCCTAGCAGTGATCATGTGATATCCACATGATCTCGCATTCTTGAAAGTCGTCTGATCATGTCATCGCCTTGCTCAGAGGGATCACACTGGCTTCTTCTCTTACAGGAAGTACCACATGTATAAGAATCTAAAACTCATTAATCATATGTTTTTAATGTTTCAGATATGCGGCCCCGTCACTATGCGGCCTGGCAGGTAAGGTTGATCCTGTGTCATTACTACTAGGTCGGGACTGACCCAATTAACCGTCCATAGCATAAGGAAACACAGCTACATTTAGCATCACAGTATGGCAGTTACAGAGTGGTAAGGAATGGGCACACTCAGTTGCACTCAATTTGGATTTAAAATATTGGTCTCTAATAAATCCCCCCGGGGGAGAAGGGGAGTACCAGTGCTCCATGCACAAAAAGGCTCAATGTTGACAAGCTCAGCAATATCAACAATGACTGCATCACAGCTATAGGAAATAGCAATACTGCCCACTAAAATGACTATTTACCACATTTTCAATGGACAGACGTAATTTCTACAAATCTATATTTGTCAAGGTATAAGATCTACGATAAATTTGACAATGAACTGCTCGATTCATGCACATACTATAATCGCTGTCAGTATTTCTCAGGCAAAATTGCAGTACGCCAGCGCGCTGTGCGCCACCCGGAAGCAAAATCAGTTTCTTGATAAATGTCACATGATGTGTAATTGGTCGGTGGCGTACTCCCAGACCTCGCTTTACTTTGCATAATACATTGTGTGCATTCGGCTTGCCTGAGAATTTGACAGCGATTATAGCTTGTTCAGAGCCTTCAACCTGCTAACAATTTTATAATCACAATTGGTAATTAGCATTGTAAACTTGCATGTGTGGCATAATTTTTGGGCAAGTTTAAGGAACATTGGAGAAAAAATGAGGAGTCATTTATATAGGGGAGTCATTTATACGGCAAATGTATTTTTGGTATGTCTCTTTAGCAAAATTGAAAATAAGAGGTGTGGTTTTTTTTTATTCAAGAGTTGCATGCAAGCCATGGGTGGTTCTTTTTAATTGCTCAAAGTATTTATGAAAGCTAAAGTCAATTAGTTGTTCAAATAATCCTGTTGTTTTTATCCCCTAGCGGCGAAAAGCAGGAGGGATATGGTAGGGCGTGCATGTCCGTTGTATGTGTGTGTGTTTCCAGTTTGGTTAGGTTTTGTTTTTACGTCTCCTTCGAAAAGTTTATGTCCAAGAATTGGGGTTTAAGCTGCAATAGGGGTTCCTCATATGTAGATGATGTCAAAGGTCAGGGACCAAGGTCACAGGTCATCTGAGGTCATGTTACAGACTGCCATAGTTTCCATCGGGGATGACACAAGTTTACTTGCAGTTTTTTTGTATATGATCAATGATATTTAATTAATGGATGGCTGTTCATGATATTTAATAGACCTACCTAACAGCAATGTTTGTTAAACATGTTAGGGCCGGTATCTTGAAATAGGTCGGCCCGACTGGGTCACACTGGGCAAATGTATCTGTTAGCGTTTTAATACTATGGGCCATAACAGATCCCAGAATGGATTCGCAGGCAACAAAAGAAGTGACGTAGGATGTTAACTGCTCTATATTAGTGTCATAATAACCCTTATGAGTGACTTGCCAAAAATGCATATGGTATCCAATTTGTGATTACATGTGGCTATTGAAACACAAACAGGCGGAGCACTGTGATAATTGTAAGAAAATATGAACTTTAAAATTCGATTTACAGATAAATTTTGGTAGACTTATGGTTTACAAGCTACTATACATTATTTTTACAAGAGGCCTGTCCGATGATAGTCACGTATTTCCTAAGGTGCAAAGGAAATGGCCAGGTCTGAGCAAAAATATTGGATGAGTTGCCCGGTTAGAGGCAGATTTCTATAGTATGCCCCAACATGGTTAGAGGCAGGCTTTGATCAATTGACAATCTCTTAACTAGTCTGCTTCATTCGCAATTTCACGGCCCCCATATTGAGAAGTGCAAATACTGTAAAATGGTGCATTTTATCTTTGAAAATATATGGCAACATTCAGTATAGGTTTCACTCTTCAGATTTGAATTTTGCTCAGAGTGAAATACTCTTGAGAAAAAGGTAAGTAAAATTGATATGTTCAGTGGCGAGTGACCATTTCCCCAAACTTCACACCGCCATGTTGTGTGTGGGGCTACGATGTACTTGGCGGGTGTTACAGGTAGGGGCGTCCCAGATAAAAACGAACGAACTTGTTAATGCAAGGTCTGATCCATATCCAAACATTAATGGAGTAAAAACCCATAAGCATGGGTACTGTGAGCTTTGGATGTTATACTATAAAAAATACTATAATTGGCTCATTTGTTACTTGAAGACAGGGAAGTACTTTTTAAGAGCTAAGCAATTTGTGATGTGTTTAAAGGGTTGAGTGACAAATCTGAATCCTTGACAGCAGGTTCACCCCCACATGCATGTGTATATGCAGGTACAGCAGTAGCACATGCAACATACACACACCCCAAGCACACAACATTTACCCACTCCTTTGTTGTACCTGCCCCTGTTAACCACAGGGGTGGAAAATTCAAGACCATAATACAGAGTAAAGCTAAAAAACCAATCATCCTCCTTACACACTATCAAGTTGCCCTCTCTTAATTGCCCTTTGAGAAATGGAACGGTCATGTCCGTAATTGCCGTCCCCCATTCCCCAGACAACACTATAATTGTCTATCAGCGCCATTATTCCTAAACCGTGGATTCATATGGAGACCATTACACACAAATCAATGGCTTTGAAATATTGGATCCAAATTTTGTGGCACAGTCCCTATAAAAGACGCTCCCAGTTTCGCCCTTCGGCTGCTGCAGTTTTTTTCAGATACTGGGTAATAATGATCGCAGGTTTTGAGCTGAGCTCACTAATTATTACTCCGGAGGGTTTCTACTGCCAGTGAACCATGTATTAGGTACATTATTTGCATCTTGTCCCTACTTATCACAATTGTGCATACAATCACTTGATGTAGACATCATTGAGACTGAAATGCCCACTGGCCAAATCAGGGGCACTTTCAATCCACTGAGCACTATCTACCTTTCATACAGCATTTCTGATTGGCTTATTACATCATATATTCATTTTAATAACCAATTGAAATGCAGCTTTCAAATATCTAAGCTCTGGCCCTCTTCAGCCATACCCCCATTCTCAGTACCACTTGCTGATTGGCTAAAAACTTGCAAAGTTCCTTTGTCACCTTTGTTCTCTCAGTAATGATCAGAGAACAATATTCTCCGATTACCAACACAACCATGCTACCGGCTCATATACTACATTAAAATGCCCATTAGGCTCCCCAAAAATGTTTGATTCCAGTAGGCCACACATTTTGGAGCCATTTTAAGCATGTTAAAGGTATTTCTTTTTTGTGTCAGCTGCTTAAACAGGAAGATACATAGGGGTAGCTTTTACCGCTCTGGGCTGTGGCTGTAAAAAAACAAACTGGGCTGTGGCCGTAAAACAAAGGTTAACAATTGGTCATTTCTCACATACACATTGACTGATTAACTTCATACTTGGTCAGAAAAACCACTGACCCAAGGTTTTTATGTGGTATATATTTTTGTGAAATAAGCTTACAATTTTGCTGTAAAATATGTTTTGCAACTGTTTTGACACACCATTTGGTATGATGGAGTAATTTTTTGAAAAAAAAATTTCAAAAAAAAAAAAATAATAGGAATTTGAGTTTATGGAGTATCTGTTACTGTTAGAAACTTTTTCAATCTACACAACTTTGTTACTGGCTGATACCTTAAAATCCTCAAATATACTTCAAAATAAACAAATCCAATTTATGTCAAACTTTCAAAAGTGAGCATTTTGGGTAACAATCTCTTACACGAAAATAGCAGAAACAGGAAAATTTTCAACACTGTCTCAAAGGTAGTCTTGTTACTCAATTTTGAAATTGTATGTATTCTTGTAAAATTCAGCATTAAGCCATATTACAAAACGTGACCTTTTGAAACAAAAGGGCAGTACTCCAGAGAATTGAAGCCACGTCTCCCTTGGTATGAGCTAAACATTATCCCGAGAAGCTGTAATAACTGGCGTCTTGGTCCTAATGTCTCCTGACCCCTTCTGGTCCAGCCAGATTTCATGAACCTAATCCCTTTGAGTGTGTACGCGTGAGAGAGAGAAAGAAATTAACGGACGAAAGTGCATCAGCTTGAAATTCGATTACAATAATAGAAGAAAGGGACTTGACGTTCATTTGTACTTAACTCCCCCGCGTGCCATGCGTTCAATAACCATAATACGCCAGGCACGGGCGTTATCATGTATGGCTATTCTTGTCCAGCCAAGTTTGACTAATGTAATAGCTAAGAGCAAGAATGGCGAGATAGAAAGTAAGAAATGAAAGTTGACGTGGAATGGCTTTTACATGAGCACAGAGCCCTTGTTACATTGTCAAAATTGTGTAACACGTGTTGCGTTGCATGATCATGAGGTGTTGGAGGAATGGAGCTCTGCTTTTGGAGATGCGGTGATGATTTCATGAGACCAAAGAATCCTAAGGGGATGTTAACCCTCATCTTCTGGGAGGTGGGGGGCTGGTTAGCACCCACTTCTCTTTTTTGTACCCTTCCAAAAATACCCTTTGGTGCCAATTGATTTAATGTAATTGTCAATTTTTATTTCAGGCTTTTCATACAAAAAACAAGGCACTCACTGGAGTATAGCTGGGGTGCAGTGTGATTCTGAAGTGATGGAGGAGGGGGTGGCACCCCTTTTGGGAGAAAAG
>JAMKCH010051798.1:0-67469 GCA_023653785.1 Ophioderma brevispina | reverse complement strand
TGGCCAGCTTCTAGGTGAGGCAGAGGTCGCATATCTTGGTTCCGCTGGAGTACGGTCTGGCGCTGGATACGATTGACCATGTGATGTCGTAGGGTTGGTTGTTCGTCTTAAGCTGCCACACGTACTTGGAGATCTGTGCTGTTCCTGGTGCTTTTCATTTCTGAAGGATGTCGTGTGGTTTGAAATCTCACCAAACTTTACATCGAGCTGACGGAACCACCTTTCAAGACTAGATTCAACAACCACAAGACACCTCTGCCTCACCGAAAGCTGGCATCATCACTGCCGACAAACGCAACTACTCAACAAGCGACCGAACTGATATCGAAGTGCCGCCACGAGAACAATTCTACTTAGCAAACCACTCAAGCATCACTAGATAATAGCACTACCTTACCTCTCCGACGTCCGCATTTTGTCACCTCCCATCTCATGCCGCCCTCTCGAACCCCCCCCACTCACTTCTCTCTACGACGTCCGCAACACCGCTATTATTCATCCCATC
The DNA here is from genome assembly GCA_023653785.1 of Ophioderma brevispina. Taxonomy (NCBI): domain Eukaryota; kingdom Metazoa; phylum Echinodermata; class Ophiuroidea; order Amphilepidida; family Ophiodermatidae; genus Ophioderma; species Ophioderma brevispina. Next base: position 66,964 of record JAMKCH010051798.1, on the reverse strand, counting down.
CACCGAATAGCAGCCAGTTGTCTGATGATCGCTCAATCGTGAAACTCCGAGTAACAACTACCGTTCCAGCAGGTTCATCCACATATACTATATATATATATATAGTATTTGCAGTTCGGTATGAGAGCCGCTTTGGGTCCGATTTGGCAAATTAAATTTGTAAATAAATAGTGTGCATGTACAGTATGCAGATACATGGTAATTGCTGATTGGTTCAAGAGCTCCGGTTTTTCGACTCGATTTCGGCAGGTTAATGGTATCATTATATGGGGTGTTAAAGTATTGCAGATCGGTACTAGCTCCACTTTGGGTTTCGATTTGGCATGACAAAATTGAAAACATAGTATTTGCAGTCGGTACACGACCGCTTTGGGTCTCGAATTGGGAGATTCCCATTGGGCAATCAATGGGGTACTTCAGCGTAGAATGCATATCCGGTATAAGATCCGCTTTTGGTCTCGATTTTGGCTGTAAATTTGAAGTTATAGAGCGGGCCGAATCGGTGAGTCTTGCATTTTGGTGATGAAGCAAAGTATACTCACAATTTCACGCCAACTATTGGGTGGATCATTGATTCATATGCCGTTGTATTACTATTATTTACGTTCAGACTTTTAAAATTTAATTGCATTACTTGTACGCACAAATTCATTTGTAAATTCCGCGCCTTCTTGTATGCTTTCAGGTTTCAGGTTTTATTTCATCTCAATGCCTAAAAGGAACAAATACATAATACATCAAAGATTTATTAAAAATGATAATCTTATTGAAAAAAAAACAGAATGAGATAAATATATATAAGTTAAAAATAAATTTTTGCAAAGAAAAATGTGGTGCCAGAGAAAAGCAAAAGTCGTGTAATATAGTGGCACCCATTCAGTAGTTCCAATTAAGCACATCAATAATAGGATATAGATGTTGGTAACGACATCATACACAGCATAAATTGTAGATTACATGCACATTTAGAAGAAGGGTGCCGACGTAACACAAGCATAAACAAAATAACATAACACATCACAACAAAAAACAAATAAGTAATAGCATAAGTTACCTCAATCACGGAGCAGAGAATAATAATCAATGAGCTGTTTTTTAGAGTTATTTTAAAAATCACTAGGATACTGACGTTTAGTCGAAGATCTAATGAATTTCCGAAGAAGGGTCTGTCCCTTGAATCCTGATGGTATTTTCTGAGCTTGGTGTAGTCTTCTGACATAACGTCCTTAGATGATCGAGTGTCATATTGGTGGACTTCTTGTCTGGTCAAGAAAATGATCTCTAAGATGTTTGGAGGAAGTTGGTCATAATGGTATTTATACATGAACTTGGCGTTTGGAAATATAAAGGTCGTGAATTGTAAGCGTATTCATGGAGGAAAAAGATGGTCTGATGGCGAGCCAAGGGAATTGTACATGAACGAATCATCTTGTTTTTGCTTAAAAACAGAGATGAAGATGAAGAATTATTTGTATCTGCCCAAATTTTGGCACAATAGGTTGATGTAAGGAAAGACAACGGATTATACAAGTAGCTCAGTGAATCAAGAGGAATAAATTGTTAAATTTCCTGAAATCCCGTTATCTTTTGATATTATTTTGTAACACTGTGAAGTATGTGTTTTCCATGACATATCATCATCATTAAACGCCTAGAAATTTATTGTATATTCGGTTTCAAGTGGCTTATTGTCGTATTAATTGAATACAATTGGAGTGGGTGGGATTATGCTTCTTTTCTGAATCCATAAAATAGTTTTGTTAATGTTTAGTGAAAGTTTATTTATTTTAAACAGTTAGATATTAATGAGTTAATTCTTTATTTATGTTGATTCAAGGTATATTTGGGTCTTTATTGGAAAATAAGATATGGTATCATCCGCAACAATAATAAATTGAAGATTGGGAGAGTATTGAGGAAGTCCGTTGATATAAGTAAAAATAAAAGGGGTCCTAGAATTGAGCCTTGAGTAACGCCGCATCTGATGAAGAAGTGACGACTGTGTTGAACTTATAATCACACAATTGTTGACTGTCTCTAGATAATTTTTTAATCCAAGTATTGGCATTACCTCTTATCCCATAATTGTTTAGTTTGTTAATAAAATTTGTGTCGGTCAAGGGTGCTCGAAAGCTTTACTGAGATCTAAAAAGATCCCGCCGCAGTGCAAATTGTTTTGGTCGAGGGATGTAACAATTTTATAGTAGAGTTTATTGATTGCATGAAAGTGGAATGTTTAGGTCTGAGCCAAACTGGGCAGGAGTGAGGATATTATGTTTATCTATAAACGCGATGATACCGATTGTAATTATTTTTCAAGAATTTGGATAATGCCGGAAGATCAGAGATAGGTCCTATATTGTTGAAAGTGTGCTTATCGCCAGCTTTATAGATCGGAATACTCTTGCCTACTTTGAACTGAGAAGGGACAATACCAGTGGACATAGAAAGATTGAATATATAACATTATTGGCTCAATAATAAAGGCCGATCTGTTTCTTTCTATGTTTGGAGCTTAATCCATCGACGCCGCAGCTGTGCTAGGTTTCATTTGTGAGGTGATGTCTAAAGTTCCTTCCTTAGTAGTAGGCAAGAGAATATACTATTGGGATAAAGAATTGACTGGTTATTTGATTTAGAATTAACTTTATCAGGAAGGGGAATTTTAGCAACAAGTGAGGATCCACATTGTTGGTGCAAAGTCGTTGAATTTATTAGCGTTTTTCTCGACTTGACTTTCTTTAACTTCGGAGAATTAGTGTCATAAATGTTGAGGCCGTGGTTTGGGGATTTTGTTTCGCCAAGATAGATATTTAGAGTTGCCATGTTTTTTGCATATGTTCTCGCGTTGGCAATCCAGCTCTGCTGTGAATGATTACGTGTAGCAAATGCCGCAGAAGACAACTTTAGAGTATTGCGATATTTTGTGTTTTAGTTGTATTTATCGTTATTAGGTTTTGGAGCGGTATTTTCTAAATAATTTATCGTTAAGTATTAATTGAATTCTGATTATGGCCCCACGTTATTCCATGTTCCTGGGCTTTTACGTTTAGATAATTTGGTGATTTAATAGTGACAGTGAATATTACTATTATTTGATAGCTTGTCTTGAAAAGTATTAACATCGGTTATCAGGACTTTGTCCATCGTCATAACCCACATCTGGCCACGTAGTTGGATATAGTCCCATTCCTTTAGTGGGCTTAAAGCTTCATATATAATTTTGTTAATTGCCTTGGGTACTCTATTATTACCGGTTTCTCTCGTCTGTTATTATGAATTTCATGCGCAATTTGTATTTTGCTTCTAGCAGACCATGAGCTTTTCTCATTTGATTTGCCCTCGTTGCTTACAGGCTTATTATGCATGCTTTTATTCCCGCTCGTTCTTTAATTTTGCTGTCTTCACTTAATTAGTAATTCCAATATAAACATCATTGTCTTCTTCTGCATGGTAGATTTGATTTACTCCCATTATTATCATTAATTACTCCTGGCTATTAGTAATTCTTCATGTTGTGTGTTGTTAATCTCATCTTAATTATATACTGTGTAATTAATATGTTCCATATTATGCTATGTTCAAATATTTTTTTATACTTTTAGGCGTTTCCTTTTAATTGTATTCATATCTATTCTTCGCGCATGTTCTACTTGGTGTATTATTTGATTCATTGCTCGGTTGAATATTTTTATTATCACCCTAAGCTATCATTCAGTATTTAATTCTAAACCTATTTAATAATCGAACTGACGCTTACTGTGAAACGTTATCTGCTCATAACTTCAACTTCTCCATCCTTGTGATTTTGTTGATGCAACCATTAGCTCCGCTCACAACTCACAGGTAATCATTTTTCCTTCTTAATTAACTCCGTGTTTTTTTTTTTTGTTCGTAATAAGCATTTAGTAACCCAATTGTGTGTACAACTGGCTGTAACTTAAGGTTTTTTGTATAAAATCCCTTAGAAATTTGTATTTTCTTAGCCCCTTGTTTTTATTACTCGTGTTTGTTTCTTAGGGCTGTCATCTTGTCGGACTTGTCAACACATCTTGTCGCTAGGTATTGTTCTCACTTTTCTTTTCCACCCTGCTTTCATCACTTGCTCTCTCTAACTCGTTTTTTTAACCTCTCATCCACCCCCTCTCTCAAATCCCCCCTCTCACTCTCTCTCTCTCCCCTCTTCTCTCTCACTCCCCTCTCTTTCCTTATTCTCTCTCTCTCTCTCCTCTCTCATAACCCCTTTCGTTACTTTTTCCCTTGGTGGTGAGGCTTACCTCGCTCTGGCTGGTTTGCACCGAGGTCACTCTTCTTGTTCTCAGCACCGTTCGCCAAGTCGCCTGCAATAGACGACCCGTTTAGACTTGCCACTCGGTATGCGTCACCCAGCTCTACGCACAAGAACCCTTTTGTTCGCCGCCATCACTTACTTTTGTGTACCATCACCTCCTGTTCATGTCACCACCCTCTTCTAATATGGTCTGCGTTACTCCATCGCATGGCTCCCACACCCTTATACACTTTCCATCGCGTTTGCATCACCCGGTCCCATACAGTCTCCAAGACCTGCCACTATTTGCATCTCAAACATCTGGTTGAGACACCCATCCCTTTCATTCACCCCAACAACATTCGGTTCTGACTCCGGCTATCACACTGACGACAGATTTAACACACTAATAAAACCATCAGCATGATCATTTTCAATAGTCCATTTCAACTGCGTAGTGTATCACAAACTCATATGAACAAATCACTAACTACCTTGACCACCTCAACTCATGTCTTTCACTGTCGTATCATTTTCAGAAACATGCTTACTGACACCAAGTCACCACTTACTTTAATGGCTACCCTTCCATTCCAAAAAGGGGGGGAAAGAAGGGGGGAGGACCGCTCACTGGCAGAGGAATGGGAGTTTTGTCTTTACATAAAAAATCACCTCTCCATACAAAATCATCGACAGAACACCAGGACCAGAATTTGTCTCACTTTTCATCGATCTACCATTAACACCAACACTATATCTAAACACATAACTGTCGGAGTTATATTTACAGACTGCATGAACCCACAATCCAAAATTTTACAACAGCTTCGAGCAGCTACTCACTGAACTAAATAAAACTACCCACGATGTCTATATTGTCGCTGACTTTAATATCAATCTTCTTAATTATTCCCCTCATCACACATTAATGACGTTATTAACACATCACTTGCAAACCCTACATCCCAAAATTACAGACCAACAGCATATATACCGCATAACACAGCCCCACTCATTATAACTCATATCACCAAATCCACTGACACAGACTCCCCACCAGGGATATTTGTCAGACCCTACAGATCACTATTCCCAATATTCCTCGATTAATCTTTCTTAAGCATAAGCATCTAAAAAACAACAATCACTAACGTGAAACAGCGATCACACATTCGCACATTTAACCGTAGACTCAACACTGAATAGTGGAAATATACTAACAGAAAATGACCCTAACATAGCGTAACGCAACTCGGCACAACTTATACCAACATTCAACGAATCATCCCCTTTCAAAAGAAGACCATAAAAAATCGTAACCACAAGCACCCCTGGATGACAACTGCCATTTCCAAGTCAATCAACCACAAGCACTGCCTCTACAAAATATACCTGAGAAAAAACACCAGCAACCAACACACATACAAACAATACAAAACAAATTAAACTACACTATTCGTATTGCCACAAAAAACACAACACAAACAAATTCAGAAACTTAAACATGATCTTACCAAACCCTGCACTTCCTCAACAACATTCTAGGCAGGACGGTATCCACTAATCAAAATCCCTGACCATTTCATCAAATAATAAAGCAGATAACTGACCCGCTTGACATAGCCAGCGCATTCAACGATCACTTCACGAACCTGGGCAAAAATTTGGCTAGCAATATTCCACCTCCCAATAACCCCTTTAATAAACACGCTTCCAACAAATACATTCACCTCATTTTTCCTGAATCCAGTTACTGTAAATGAATCACACACTGCCGCCACCTACTAAAAACCTTGTAAAAGTGCAGGCACCGATAAGATAGATCCTGATGCTAACAAGCATATGATAACATCATATCGCCTCTGATCCACATATTAACCAATCACTTCTCACGGAAATTTCCCCATACCACCTCAACTCAGCCAATCATTCCTATTTATAAAAAAGCAAGATGCACATAACATTGCAAGTACAGGCCTTTTTCTGTTCTTCCATCTTTTTCAAACACTACTTGAAAAAAATCATGTACACACTTCTGTCTACATTCTGTCAATAAACACCACACGATTCTCTGTCGATGAACATCATCGGTTTTAGGCCCAAACGTTCAACTTACCTGGCACTCCTTGAACTAACAACCAACCTCAACCGTGCACTAAAAAATAAACTCCACCCCAGGATATTCCTGTGGATCTCTCCAAGGCTTTTCGACACCATGGACCACAACAGTCTTCTTCACAAGCTTTATCATTCCGGTGTCCGTGGAGTAAGCCTTGGATGGTTCTGATTTACCTAACAACCGCTCACAATCATTTTTACCTTACACTCCACCGCTCATCATCAAACCTATCACTGGGCGTCCCGCAAGGCTCAATCTCTTGACCCCTACTTTGCATCCTTTACATGATGACAATTGGTGTTGATAAGGCCTTGACATTAAAGGCGTTTTCAGAATACTGTATATGACATAGCTATAACAAAATAATGATAAACCAGAAAGATACAATAAATGCGTAGTAATCTAAATTGGTGTTGCTATCTTGTTTTAACCCATGTGAATTAATTAAAGGTTTATATGTTATATATCCTAATTTGATTCAAAACATGACATGGTACACATTTGTATTGTATTACTTACATTTGTGACCCATTTATCTTGTTTACCTTTAACATCGGCTACCTGAGCCACTTTCGTAACAAAACTCACGAAGGGGAGGTGTGCCTGTGATTTTCGTTACTGCTACCTGTAAAATTTGGTACCCACATGGTTAATCTTCCAGGTAGAAATAGAAAAAAAATATGGGTACTACTTCTGGATGTTGGGAAATTGATACGTCACAATTTTACTGACCTCAAAAACATTATAGACCACTAAAATGGTCGTCTGAGTATATAAGTAGGAGCCCAAAAAACCGTTTTTGTTGAAAAAAAAGGAATTTCCCCCTATTCTAACACTGTATACTATGGAAATTAACAGTTGTGCTGACATGCCAAACTTTATGGTCATTCTGGACATAATTCTAGCATGTCATTTTGGTATCAATGGAAGAAAAGAGGAGGGTCATAGCTATTTATTGGTACTAAATTATAGTGTCTGTGATATCTTTGAGTATTTGGCATATTGGTCCTCTCCCATAAGGGGTTGGTTGCCACCACCCCCCCCCCCCCCCCCCCATGATCCATCAATTTTGGGATCACCCTGTGTATTACCTATACCCTAGTGGATGTTAGTTTTGCATACATAAAAGGATAAGAAGAAAATGTCAATGATAATTACATGGAATAGTTCATTGGCTTAGAATAGAACACCAGCGCTTTGTCACATGCGGAGAGCCTAGATTTATGCGTTTGAGATAAGCAATCCTGATATCTCTCTGTGAAGGTGCCTTAGTAGGGAAAATTCACTCTTATGCAGTATGTCTTTGTCTAGGTTAGTGTGTTTGAGGTCTCTGGGCTTAGACCAGACTTTGGCGGGTTAAACCTGGTTTGTGAGCGCCTCCAACCATTCCACATTCCCTCAGTACTGGAGTTGCTCTATTGGAAAGTAGTTGTAGACATCCTCTGCTTCACAGCAGCCCCTTAGCTCTGGTATTTGACACTTCTTTTCTTACATAGGACATTGAAGGTTCTCCTCCATAGGACCGTCAGCTCTATGAAGATTACCCTCTTTGTTTTGATGGAAAAGATGGTGATATCTGGTCTCTTAGGATGTTCCAGTGATTTCTAGAGGGAACTATTTGTTTTGTGTTCCTCATCCATCAGGAATTTCCAGTCAGTGTCGGTTGGCTGGTCTGTTCTTAGGCGTTGGTATGAATGGATTTCTTTTAATAGGTGGTACCACTGCAGCTATGCGAAGGCATTGTAGAGGATGGAGTTCAGATTCTCAGGGGCGATTGGTTTTTTCCTGATTTGCATATACGACGGATGGTGCCAGACCTGTTAGAGAATGCTTTCGTGTTGGTTCACAGGGGCCCAGTTGTATCTTCCGCTTTGTAATGAGTAGCTACAACCATGAGGATGTGGAACAGTGTACATAATTTGACACTAAATAGGAGTTTTTAGGCAAGGCAGAAAAAATCGTGGTGGAACCACCCATTCTGTAGACGAGGTTAAGTACCTATAGTTGTCTGTGCTCCACATATTTGCAATTCGATATTTCATTACTAATTCATACTCGTTAAATGGGATATGTGTATATTATAAATAGATTTGGCATTGTTAATAAAAAAATGACAAAGGGGCGTGGCTTATGCCGTCAATAAAAAAATGCCCAAGGGTGCCAAGGTGGCACCATCAGATTTAAGTACACACCCCCCAACTACTATTGTAGCAAAAAAAAAACAGTGCATATATTACAAACTTTTTGATTCATTACCATGACAGGGTTAACGTTTTTTGTATTACTTACATTTGTGACCCAATTTGACCTTTTAGACCTAAATGACTTTTAAATGACCTCTGATGTATGTATTTGTTGTGAATGGCTTTGACCTCAATATTTGCATTCAAAATTTATAGCATTGAATTGATACCAATCATGACGGTTATATAACAAACTAGATTTGTCATTGTACTAAAAAAAAATTGACCAGTTTATGACCATCAATGACCTTTAAGTGAACCCTCTACTTAGTTTTCCCTGATATAGTTTTAGTAAACTATACCTGGCACAAAAAGTAGGATCTCGGCATGTTTTTCGATCCGTATGTACCAAAGTCAGACCATTTTGAAAGTTTCGAATATACAATTTTGTTGCTTAGATCTTGCTTTTCATTTAACACCTCGCTTGTAAAAAATGCGTGCAAAAATGGTGCTTGGTTAGACGCTCCCGCACGACGAAAACCCTCCAAACCAAAAATGGCATTTTGCGATTTTCAATGGTCCCTGTGTGGTACAACGCAATATACGTGTGTATTGATTTTACACCCAAAGAGGTTTTCCGTCTGAATGAGAGAGAAAGCCTACTTGCGATGTTGATGGTACACGCGTCGTGTCCAGTACACTGCACTGCCAGTGGAAAGGAAGAAAACTGCAACTTTTGGGTTTGGGGGTTGTTATTTGTCTCCCATTAGTCATGAATCAACTGGCCCCATATAACACTACTAAACTACCCAAAGGCTGCCTAGCTTTGGATTCTCACAACCTCTTTGGCCCACGAATACCCTATAGTATTAGTATGATAATAGGAAATATGCGGGAAGTGAAATTAACTCATTATGTAATGGGTATTTAGGCCTGAATATTATATTTAATTTACATTATGAAATAGGGATGCGCAAATGGAAGAATAGAATTGCCTACTAAACACACCAACACTGCTTGTATAGAAAATATGGAAACACCATTTGTATAAAAATCGGGAAGACGGAAAACCTCAATACAATTAGCATGCGCTTACATCATACCACTTTGGAAACTAATTGTTTCTTGTAGATATCTCCTCTTGTAGACATATATTATATATACTTAAAATAAAACTTACTATTTAGACAATTCTGTATTTCCTTTTAGGTTTCAAAATACAAGTTATGTTCCCATAAATTTTGTACAATAGTGGTTTTTCAAACTCCATAATTAAAGTGTTTGGTGTCAGCACATTTTCTTGTATGTATATATGCACATAATTGCCTGTTGTTCATAGAAGTTTGAAATCTCTTTAGCTGACTTCAGTTGGTCCATATGTACCCCTCTTTAAAATTCTACAGAAACAAAATTATTTTATATATTGCCTTAATTAACAATCCCTAACCTTAAGGCAAAAAATAAAAATGAATTTTGTTACACAAGAAGGTTGAAGTGGGGTACATATGGAACTCTTGCCCGCTAGGAAATTGAAGCAAAAATGACACATTTTATACGCCACACGCCCTCAACTTTGGCCATTTCAAAATTTTGATCCGCTAAAACTCCTTTAAAGATGTTTCACCTGTCAGTAGATGATCACCAATATACCATCTCTTTAAAAAAAATTAATTAATATTGGGATCCCATCCTAAATAGCATGTTTTACATGTTTTAGCGGTTTTCTCGTCTTTTTAGGACTAAAATCGAGATTGTTGAAAATATAAGTGCATAACCTGCATTTAAAGCAAAATCAGATTTTTTTTTATTTTAGCACTCTAAAACATAAAAGCACGGGTCATTTTTCGGCGGTCAACTATGCACAGTGGTCAACCTGTGCATACTACTCGCAATATGTCAAAAATTTTTTTACCCAAAAGGCTCAAGTGACCCTTTCTGTGGTCAAAATTTGACCACTTTTTCGTATTATTGTGCACAGTTGATTATTACCCTTGTATATAAAATGACCCCGGTGTTTTTAGTGTGCATGTCTCCAGAAATTAATCCATGCTTCAACCGTAACCGTAAGGTCCTTTTGGATGAAATGCAGCAGATTTAAAGTGACAGGAGGAGATTTTTTGACGATACAAATTTCTCTCAATTGCCACTGAATCGGTCATCGACCACCTACCGAGAACGTTCGATGGTTTTTTACAAATCACGTACGAAAGAAAACCGCACAACCTTGTTTTAAACTTGCCTGCTATCGCAATCGTCTCCCCTATTTAGTGGGGTGGAAAACTGGTTTGACTTTCGGTCGGGCACGACAGAACGTACTAATCATCATTTATTTACATAAAGACGGCGTCTTCGGCTACTTGCACTTCAGGTGTGATCTAATACATTGGTAAGCATTACAAATATGCAAAAAAAAACCGGGTTCCGAAACAAAAATTGGGGGTGCTTCTTTCTGGAAATCTCCTCATGTCTCTTTAAAAGTCATAAAATACAAAAACTTATAACTAAAAATTCCTCAATTGTAAATGAAATAGTGTCCGAAAAAGGGGAATCTCAATAGGGCCCCTGATGATCACTTTAAGTTTACGTACACATCGCCCCCTCACTAATAAGTAAATTCTCAATGTCTTTTGGTACCTAATATAGCTTTGACATCATAGGGATCCTCAAGTACCGCGGGTCAATGTGTGGCGGTTCAAGTGGGTCCGTGCTCTTAAGTTTGATTTCGCCGATGCTCTTGGGATGCAGAAAAGTAGGAAAGATAGTGAAACCTTCCTTCTTAGTTCGTTGCCGCTCTTGTTGTAATCAGACGGATTGGATATAAACCTGTGTAAAATACAAGTAAACGTTTAGTGTCGATGGTGACAATATCGCCTTCTTAAAGTGACAGGAGGAGATTTTTTGAGGATACGAATTTCTCTAAAATTTCATGGAATCGGTTGTAGACCACCTACCGAGAACGTTTCGAAGGCTTATTGAACAAACAAGTACAAAAGAAAACCGCAAACCTTGTTTTGAACTTGCCTACTATCGTAATCGTCCCCATAGAACACCATGCTTTGACTTTCTGTCGTGCACGACAGAAAGTACTAAGTCATCATCTTACTATATAAAGACGGCGTATTCGGCTTATTCATTTCAGGTGTAATCTAATACATTGGTAAGCATTCCAAATATGCAAAAAAATGGGGTTCGACAAAAATTGGGGGCGCTTCATTCTGGAAATCTCCTCATGTCTCTTTAAAGGGACACAATGGCATGAAAAATATTCAGACATAATGAATGGACCCTTACTGCCATTATATGAGGAGAGAGAGGGGCGTGACAATAAAAAGTTATGAGTTAGTAGTATATTAATTAAAATATTATTTATTTTAAAATACTTTTTTAAAAGAATTTTTCACAGGATGCGTCGCGCGCTACTTCTGCACCCATTGGATACGGTCGTTAAACACCACAGTGGTGTGTAACTAAAATACTAAAGGAGTTATCTTTCTTAATTGTACTTAGGATCTTTGAGGACGTGTATCTTATTTTCATCTGGCCCAAATGGATAGAATTCTCCGAGGTAGTGAAGTTGCATGTCTGGAGAGTCAACATCTGGCTGTAGAAAGAACAAAATATTTGTTATCAATTGCTGCAGTAAATCGTCAACTTAAATTATTATACTTTAACTCATTCGCCAAAAATGGTTTGTCTCATTGCTCCTGTGTGCATAAGTATAAACGCATGCGTTAAATTTCCTAGAGCTTCGAATTTTTGTTTTCCTCTCGGAAAAAATGTAAGTTTTAATCTGCAATTCTGCATGTCGCTCTGTCTCTATTCGTGTCTACACATAGCTGGCCGTACCTAGTCACCCCACCAACAGGCTGACCAGTCTCTGCTACATACAAAAAGTGTCACTATGATATAGGTACAGCTATATTTCGAGTAGATGAAATACGTATGCAGAGACAGGCTAAATATTTAATTGAAAAATAAAGCCGTGTACTTACTCAAAAAGCAAGTTACCTGTGAAACTTTCGAGACAAGTGTCACAGGTCCGAGGAGCATTGGCTTTTGTGATACCAATGCCCAAAATGGGCCGAACAAAAGGAAGAAAAATCTGCATACCGCAAGTTGGATTTTCAACCTCAATCTATTTTACCTTAGATCATAGCATAGTGCAGTCAACACATACAGTTATCCAAATCGTGAAAAAATAATCCGATACTTGTCATCTATACGCAAATTTTGTTTTTTCTTTCTGATTGTATTTTGAAATAAATGTACATTATGAATTCATTCCATTCTACTCTGTGCTCCAACTTTGGATTAGAGAACCACTGGCACTGATCACTTATCATTAGGAAAAATTTGCTAGGAATAAGTTTGTAACTTACTTCTTCTAGACCAGTTTTGAAAAATGCTACCGCTTCAACGCCATTTGTATCCATGGGACACTAAAAGTTTAAACAATACAATGAAACACGTTTACTCAAATGGACACAAAGACGATTTGGGAAACATAAAACAATCTAATGATCAATAAATAATACTTGGAACATTTGTAAAGACATTATCAACCATTATCAATATTGAACCACTTGGGTGTGCGCACGAGTTTTCATGCTGGCTAATACTTTTGGTTTGCCGTGTGCGATATTTTAAAAGACAGCCTGCCCGTGTTCAAAGATTTCAATAAATAAGGAAAATTGGCAGTGTAAAGCAAAGAGGTTCTATATAGATAGAGAGGCAAAACGTTACGTCATCTTTAGAAATTCCTCGTCTCGCATGTTTTGCCGACTTTTTTTTTTTTTTTTTTTTAAGAAAAATCTGCATACCGCAAGTTGGATTTTCAACCTCAATCTATTTTACCTTAGATCATAGCATAGTGCAGTCAACACATACAGTTATCCAAATCGTGAAAAAATAATCCGATACTTGTCATCTATACGCAAATTTTGTTTTTTCTTTCTGATTGTATTTTGAAATAAATGTACATTATGAATTCATTCCATTCTACTCTGTGCTCCAACTTTGGATTAGAGAACCACTGGCACTGATCACTTATCATTAGGAAAAATTTGCTAGGAATAAGTTTGTAACTTACTTCTTCTAGACCAGTTTTGAAAAATGCTACCGCTTCAACGCCATTTGTATCCATGGGACACTAAAAGTTTAAACAATACAATGAAACACGTTTACTCAAATGGACACAAAGACGATTTGGGAAACATAAAACAATCTAATGATCAATAAATAATACTTGGAACATTTGTAAAGACATTACCAACCATTATCAATATTGAACCACTTGGGTGTGCGCACGAGTTGTCATGCTGGCTAATACTTTTGGTTTGCCGTGTGCGATATTTTAAAAGACAGCCTGTCCGTGTAAGTAAAAAAAAAAGATTTCAATAAATAAGGAAAATTGGCAGTGTAAAGCATGCCACTTTCTTGTCTTTTCACTCTCGCCGATTACCAATAATAATGATACACATGTGAATGGAACAAAAGTTACATTCCATCTTCTTTTGGTACTAATTCAGATTACTAAAATTGGTATTTTGGTAATTTCGTTTTATGAAAACATTTTGATATTAAGATTGAGGCCATTGCAATTGTACATCATACATGTTTAAAAGATGAAAGGTTTGATAAAAGCACAAACCAAAGTAACTCGCGTCTTTGGGAAAAAAGAAAATAGAAAGACTGAAAAAGTATTAAAGCTACTCACATTGATTCCAGTATTTACTTGGCTTCCAGGCTTGACCGAGACCTTAATCTGAATAGCTAAATGATCCTAAAAATACCAAAAAGTAACGTATTTATTGTATTACGTTTTCCAAAACGTTTCGGTCGAACTAGTTTAAAATTGTCTAGTTGCGTTATCTATGTCTGATGTACAATGTCTGATTCCCGGTCTGAATGCTTTTGAATTTGTCATGTTAGATACACTGTAAATTCTGGCTGGGATGTCAACGCCTTGATTTTCTGCGGCAGGAATTGCCACGAGCTGCAACTAACTCTTGCTTTTTTACTGTTTTTGCAGAATGTAAACATCCAAATTGTTTTCAAATTTGTGGAAGTGATTTCAATTAGGGTCCATTTCATTATGTCTGAATATTTTTTTTCATGACATTATGTCCGCCTTAACTATCTCTCCTAAAGTGTGGACAGGCCCAAACGATTTGATGAGGTGACACATTTGCTGAAACACGTTATACCCTTTCGATGGGCGCTTTCATTGTCATGATCGTGGAAGAACATTCTGAAACGAGTTCAGTCACACATTATTAATTAACATTCATGACCGTTTCTGCAGTGCCCTACACTGTAAAATATTTCTTAACTAGAATTTTGTGGTTCTCGGCTTTCGCGCTCATTATATTATTCAAAGAATATAAGCTGTCGGCCGCTCCATAAAAAAACTTAACATTTTAGTGACACATACACACATACACACACACACACATACATACACATGCACAAAGGATTGCAAAGTGGCCGATCCTGCCAGCTATGCTGGCGGCCCACAAAAAGGGAACAATCCAAATGAGTAGAAGTTTAATCAAAGTGAGGCCCGGGAGTGAGGCCAGGTAACCTTACGCAAATGTAAATTTTACACAACCACCCGTAATAAATTTGGACTCGACATAGAAGAAATCTACATTCCTCTCCGGCGTACAAAGTCGTAGTAGGCATGCGCCTACTTGCTATAAAACTATACCCAAAGCCTGCCTATGGAATCCCTTGTCTTGTTTACCTGTAGATCTGTCCAACATGAAGTTCTGCTACACATTAATTCCAAGTTCTCTTCAAGGTGCTTTTTCGGTCCAATACCAGACAACATAAGAAGCTGACAAATGAATGAAACAAATAAGTCATTTACGTTGGTATGCTATAATGGTACTATGCAGTGTACACCCTCACAAGCACAACACAGCTCACTCACGAACACGCCCGCAGCGCACACACACGCACCACACCCCACAACATTCACAACACACACAACACCGCCACTCACCCACAACAACGCAAAATGTCGACATATTTCACCTGAGGTGAGTTAACGAACGGGCTCCTCCAAGAACAATAACCACTTCTTTGTTACAGTCCACATGTGTTTTACCTTCCTTGGTGTGAAAACAACACCGACTGCTTTCTTGTTATTTATTTCAATCTAAAGATGCAAAGGAAACAACGGGCAATTATTAAAAAAAAATTAAATATGGTTTCCTTATTAAAAAACCATGCATTCCATACGAATTATATATTATTATATAAAAATATATATTCATGTTTGTGATTTAAATCAATCCAATCACAATTGAATTAATTTTATTCATCACAGAAGCACGAAATACAATAATGCAAATTTAGTAAAAGTATAAGTTAATTTTCATGGAAATCCAATTACTATTGGACCATTCTTGTTCTTTTTCCAAAGCTATATAATAATAAAGATACTGTTATCGATAATGTCAAATGCGTTTATAAGTTCAACTGTTCAAGAAAATTACAAATTTGAACACTCTTGCTTTGTGCAGGAATAAAAGGTAGTTCTTTTACATTCTTAAGAATGTCATGGAATCATTATTAGTATAATTATTAGAAGACGGTTTAGATAGATGAAATATGTGCTTTCTTTTGTTCGATCGCTCCATGTGCAAAAAGAATTTCCACATTCCAAGTACCTTAGTGACCTGAGCCTTACACAGGACGGTGATGAAGTTAACTCCTATCATCGCTGGGTGGACGTATGTCCGGGCTGTGCTGGCTCGTTTACCTTCCTTGTCAATTGCTGGCTGGGAAGTCACCAAATCCAATCTACATGGGAGATAACCAGATTGTTAATTAGCCCGCTTGAGAAGTATTTCAGTCTAATTGTATGTTCTAAGTGGATGAAGTAACACCAAGATAAAGTATATGGGAACATTGACATTTCTTTTAAACGTTTCAAAGAAATGGTTAAAGTTGTATGTCATTCACTTGTCATCACTAAGTCTCAGACAAAATCACCACACGCTAGATGCAGCTTCACAAGTTCATTGTCTTACATTTTCGGAAACAGCTCACAAATACTAAATCACCACCTCATGTAACGGTCACCTGAGTCTTCCATTCCAGATTACTCTCGAGTAGGTGCGTGGCATATAGGCAGTCTTGCGGTTCGCGGGGAGAAAAAGGCCCCAACGGTCAGGGAAAAGTAATCCGATCAGGAGGGTACCAGGGTTAAAACACGGCTGATTTTGTTATAGTTTTTCATCCGAATTTCCTAATTTTACCTCATTTGTTTTGTTCCCTCCCATCTGGCACGCACTGAGTTCGGGAAGGAAGGTATGCTTATTGTCAAACAATGATCGACCTTTAGGTCAATCTTTGCCAGAACCGAGTCTTTTGTAATTTACAACAATTAAAGGGTGCAACAGAGATTTTGAAGCACCAAACTATTGTGTCATAATAGTAAATTTCATACACTGCATAGATTTTTTCCTTGTATTTGGCTACAGAAATGTCTTAAAAGAGAGGAAAAGGGTGATTTTGATTTTGTTATATTTCAATATAAAACATGGCTGAATTTTGATTTGTCCTATACAAAAGTAGAAATTTCACAATTTTTGTACGAAAAAAATAAACTTTAGTATCCTTTTAGATGGAGATTATTTTTGATGGAACGCTTTTACATCAGGGCAAAATCAGATGACTTTCGATTTTTAGGTACACCTGATATGTGAAAAATCTCTCGTTGCACTTTAAAAAGCAATACACCAAAAGCTCATCTGATCATCGTTGGTGCCATAGACAGATTCCATGGGAATAAGCAAACAGAGCAACTCTGATGTGACCACATTTCGTCGAATTTAAGCAGCAATAAAATGTTTACATCGGTGTCTTCAACATCAAGCTAACATACCACCTCAACTAAGGTATATATCAATGATTTCATATTAATCATTGCTATTATATTATCCTCGGTTGTGAGGGAGAGTGCAACATCACGACTGTTTAGTTTATTCTGATGATGACATTCGCTGGAAATTCAAAGTTCAGCTTCAAATACGGATACCTCTAGGGAAAGTGCGCGGATATGCACGACCGAATCATTTAGTCGACTAAGTTGCGGGTTTGCCCGCCTCGCTGCCGGCCAACATGTTGTTGACACTTGCGGAACAAAGCATGCAGATAGGAGAGAAGAGGGAAGAAAAGCTCTTCTTTTACCAAATCCCTTTGACCGATGATCATCGCCGCCCTCGTTAATTTAAAACAGGTCGTAAAAACCATTGTATGGAACAATACAACACAGCATCGATATGCATGACACATGCATCAGCATGTGCATCAACATTAGCCCCCTCGATGTACACAGTTAAGCAGATAGCGACATAATTATTGTAAGGAATTGATGGAATTTCTTTATAAAGCATGAAACTTCGAGCATCAATATCGTTTACAATTAATATTACTGAGTATTGATTATTTTTAAGACACGGAACCACGTCACCGTCATCATCTTCAAGGTAAAACAAGATCATTTCAGAATAATTGTGCGTCATTTATTAGAAAGTGCACCATAGCATGTTCCTAGCATGCAAGTACATGATCTAGTTTAACTCGTACTTTCGCGCCTTTTAAACTTGAATGTTTGTAGAGCCGTATTTCTTAAACGTTAGATTAGGTGCCGAAAAACAATTAAATAAGCACTTCTGCATTGGGGGAAGAACAATGCCTTATCTAAACAAAGACACCAAACTTCACAGTGTTCGAAGTTGACCGTTTTTCAATTTTGCTCCCGAAGTGGCCACATTTGTTGTGTTTTGAAATAATGATGACCCCTTGGCGTATCCGTTTTCACTTCAGATAAAATACATGTTTTAAGCACATGATCCGTGTACAAAGTATTGTTAAAATGGACGTCCCCATCCGCCATATTTACTACAGCATTTAATGTAACATCGAGGCAATAGGTGACGCACACATGCATCAGACATGCAACATTGCATCTCGAGTACGTTGGTATTTGCACTGTAGGCCTAATCAAAATCCTATTTCATAGGATATTGCATGGTTTTTAGGGAAATATACAGATGAATTATCAGTTATCAATGGAGCATATATAAATCCGATTGTTTCATTTTGTGGCTTTTGGGTGATTAAAATGTGATATGACTTGTAGCATTTTCAAACAAATCACCGGAAATGTATCCCCAGTGAAGCCTATGTCCCTGTTATCTCTCCAAGGAAATGTTCATGGTTATGTTAATGAATTAAGCTTAAAGAGATAAGATGATCAACGAACCTCCCACCAGTGGGTTAGAACAAGGAGCCACCTAGACGTAGAGAGGGATCTACACGCTGGATAGTTATATATATATCACACACACAACCATTAAGAGCCGAGCATCTCTTCCCTTCCCATCAGCACATGGTCTGGACAATCCGCCGTCCCCGCCATCTTCATGTAATAATATGCTTTATTTTCTGTTGTGCATGACAGATATTCGAGTATGATTGTTTATGGGGCCGATCAGAACAGCAGGAACGTTCAAAACTTAGTGTTTTGTTTTCTTTTCTTTGTTCAGTGAACCTACGAATGCTCCTCGGTTGATCAATCCTACAACAAATGCGCAAATGTATACAAAATTTGCATATCCTCATAAATTTCGTGTCCCTTTAAATGAAGAAGACGCTCTGATTAGTCGAAATGTATGTCACAAATAGATCGATGAATGTTTATGATGTGTTGGATATGCAACCTTATTATGCCATGTTTTAATGGAGGGGATAAGAAAGGAAAGGGGGGGAAAATGCCGATGTTTTGATTTTGTTCTCCGGCATATCTGGAGAGGGGTCCACCGCTAGCAGCGTTGGTCTCCATATCCAAAGGTTTTTAGCCAAATTTATAATATCTACTACCTCTCTGCCAAATTTGATGCCTTTTATAAACAAAATGCACAATTTTTACCATTATCTGCCATTAACTAACATTACAAACTGCAGTATGGGTATGGGCCCGGCAACACTCTACGGAGGCCTGAGCACTAAAAAGAGAGAGAGGCTGTTAAACGTCTATTTTGGTTATCTGGGGAGTCCCAAACTCCTATTTCCTTATGGAGAGCCCCGTCAACACAAGAAAAATGGGCGGAAAATGGACCCTGAAACGCGCGGGATGCGGGGACAGGGGGGAGATGACCACGGAAAGTTTGTATAAAAATTAAAGATTAGATTTAGATCTCAAATAATATCATACTTTAAGTAAATACGGCATCCCGTGACTACTGTGCGTTTCAAAAATCCATGTTTCAAAAACTACAATCAATGTAACTCATCTTTAAGGAACATGCTATCTCCGATTTTTGGACTGAAATCTGAAATACTCCGCACATCGGCCTGTAATCGACTACAATCTCTTTGTTCTTCTCCAATGATAAACAAACCACTGCGCATCGAGGGATATACCTTTCTGCGCACAGACGTACATATCTGTTCAAACTGCAGCGTCCCCCAGCTTCTGTCGCGATGATAGATGGAACATGAAACGAGTATCCCTGCGAGAGCGGCTTTAGTTGGTCTATGCTTTTACAATGAGTTGACAAGTGATATAATTGGGATAATCGCGTTGCGTCGCTAATGCAAATGGCGGAAGAGCTTTCTCTCTCTACCTCCTCCTGACAAAGCAATAAGCACTTTATCTCGCCTTGCTTCGTCGATCCATGCGAATATTCGGGACGCTGTTGTAGGAGTATACATCTAGTGCTGATAGGAATTGTGCGCTTAGAGCCAACTGTCGGCGAGATGAAAGAACGGCATTCCTGACGGCCGGAAGCTGTTATGCCACAATTAAGCAATAGCGCTGCTGATCTTGTAGGGCCCATTATAAAACCCTGATGAATGAATTATTATTTTTATTAAAAACATTTTCTGCCTCATGTTTACCAATCTAGACTATCACATATATCCTAACGTCTTTTTTGAGAAAAGACTACCCACTCGACGATCATCACAAAAAAAGGAAGGATGGTTATTTTTCTGTTAGAATCTAGAGACAAATAAAAAAAAGCGCAAAAATGCAGTAAGGACATTAGGTATGACACGCTGCCAACCGATACAAGACTCGTTTCTAATGAAAATTTAAAGGGAGACCTCTGAAACAAACTACCACAAACAATATTGGATGACAAAAAAAAGCATTCTAAATAAATCGATTCAAGCACCACAATCATTACCAGACTTATCGCAAGAAAAATGAATTTGAGAAGGAAACACAAGACAATGCCAAACCAAACTCAGCCCATACAAATCGTATTGAGCATAACATGACACTGCCGCAACTGTCTCAACAAAAAACACGACCCCAAGTCCATTCATTCTACACGACAGACTAAGCCAATTCCCCTACCACATGTAGGCATTAGATATATGAAAGATGAAAGATTTGATTTCCTTTCAAGGGACATGACACGACATATTTAGTTTACATATGCTGAATAAATTATGTTGAACAAACGAGTCTCAAACACTGATGATATTACAATAAATTAATAGCTAAATTAGAAGACAAAACTGAAATTCGGGAACTGATGGGTGCCCTCCGTGTTCCCAATAATCTCACGGCCATAGTGACGTTTCGGCCAACTCGCGGCCATTGGTACGTCATGTCTATAGTTGTCCCATGATGATTGTCAAAACAAAAGTAATTGACTTTGAGGATCTAACATGTCTAATAGGTTGGTAGGCATTGAATCGACGCACACATCTGCAGTGACTTTTATTCAAATAAAGAAAGAACTACTTCACAGATTAACCTCAATACAAAATTTAATTTTTTAGGTTTTTTCTTTTTTTAAATATTTTTACCACAATTCAACAATGAAGAGCAGAGCCAATTGATGTCCCACCTGTCCCACATCACGGATCAGCTGGCTAGTTAGCAAAATAGTGTCATTCAAGGGAGACGCATTGAAAGGTCTCAATAAAGTGATTTTACGCAGGGGAATTAAGATGATTGTAAGCATGCTTTTTTTAAAATTTTTTTTTTTTTAAGTTTTGTATTTTTTATATTTGGTTTTATTATTTTTTTTTTTTTTTTTTTTTTTCTTTTTAAAATTTTTAATTTATTTTTTTATTTTTTGGCATTTGAGGGACTCTAATAATGAATAGCGCTCTCCTCGAGCATTACATGCTGAAAAGCATTCCTGCTGATTTAGTCCCGCTTTTCGAAAACTTAGAAGATACACTGACATTTTGCTGAGGACCACACTATATGATCCGCCTAAAATGTCTAACATTCCATCACACACCTGCTTTATTTAGTGGCACATGGACGCTCCCATCAAACCAGCGAGAACAATAAATAAGCAAAGCGTAGCGTGATTATAAATCTCTTTGAAATCTGTTTATACCCTAGAAATCTGTATCCAGTACCATGCACGGCATCCTTAAAGGACACATGGCATGAAAACATATTACGGATAATAAAGTGGGCCCTTACTTGAAATCACTTACCAATATCAAAACGATTGGGTGTTTACATTTTGTAAAGAGCGAAAGGCTAAATAATATTTTTTTTCCTTGTAAGTTTAACTCAAAGAGGTTCTAGATAGGATAGCGAAGGCAAAACGTTAGTAATCTTTAGAAATTCACCCTCTCGCATGTTTTGCCGGCCACAAAGAAACATGAGTACCAACATAAGGAAAGCAATGAGCCTAGCCTCCGCTTCTTCCACAACTATGGGTGCCAGCTTTGCCCATATACATAATCGGTAGTGAGCACAATGAATGTAATGTGTAGAGGTGGCCAGGTGTAATAATAGTCCACCTGGATCATTGTGCCCTCAGATACTCTTTTTTCTATAATGCAATGCGCGCGTAGGTGAAAGCATGTATTCATTGAGGCGGTTTATTTAAATCAAGACGACTGACGTGTCACTGTTCATTCGTTGTGTAGAGCCATGGGTAGGACAAATTTAACCACCCAATAGCACCCAACATCCAAAAAACTGATATTTGGCGATGTTTGTATCGAATGAACATTAGGTGCATACCAAGCACCCAAACTAATAATTATTCCGTGCAAAACATTTTTTATTTTCCAAAAAAACAAAAAAAAATGTCAGCGCCCAGCACGGTCGACTGGTTTGAATGGGTTTCACCCCTGGTTTAACTTCTCAGCCAGGATGCTGACATTACTGCCAGCATTTATCCAAACTTGAAAAGCATGCAGTCATCAGCTCACAGACCATTGCATATGGTGTGATGTGCTAATTACAGCTAATCCACCTTTCACTTGCCAGATCATATATTTTACTACAATGTCTGAATCCCGGTTGAATGCTTTTGAATTGTGTCAAAAAACATGCTAGATATACTGTTAAATTTTGGTAGGGATGCTAACACGTGGATTTCCGTGGCAGGAATGCCACCGACTGTGTCAGAGTAAATTACATCACCCCTGGACAAAGTGCATAGTAGGAGAAACCATGAACGACTGAGAGGAGAGACAACACAACAAGTTGACCATTGTTATAAATTGATATCTCATGAGTCATTTCTATTTATAAAAAAATATAGTGTACACCACTAGTACTATGTCATACTGTATTCCAATGGATGTTCTAATTTAGTTGTTTGTTGGTACCATATGTCTAAGGTTTCATTTGAGTTGAGTTTTGCTTGAATCGCATGGGTTAAAAACATACTCTTTAAATATTATCCAAGTTCTCTTTAAGTACAATTCCAAAACATTCTACAGAGATCTCTGGAAATTTATTTGTATGCATTACAAATTTGTGTTCATGTGAGCCTCACAAGGATACAGTTCAAGGAAGTTTCAAGAAAAAAAAAAAAAAAAAAAAACTCGCTCATCAGACCAGAGGATGTCGGACGACTGTCGGACGTTAGGGCCTGCAACTGTCATAGCATCAGTCACGGTTGGTACACACACGAAGTCTCCAATCCAAGTTTGAACCACAGGATTAATACGGCTGTATAAAATATTATACATGAATTTTTTTGGTGTAAATACCAATTCAGCTAACTAGCTTTTGATATTTTTATAAAAAAAAAAAATGTCAAATTCAATCTTTCAATTCTCAGCCAATTGCACAAGTCACTAGAGTCTAGGCATCTTCATGCAAAGTTACAGTCTGATTTGATGCAAGATACTACTTAAGCACAAGTCATTTCAATACATGAAAGATGTATTTAGGAAGACTTATTTTGAAACAGCCTTTAAATTGATTACAAACAAAAACACACTACTTCTTGCACTAATGAACTGTGTATGTCAATTTCACAAAGCATTTATGTTTACTTGAAGAGGAATACTATTGTGCTAAACATCACATTGGGTAGTTCAAACAAAAAACCGATAACACACTGAATGATTAACTGTTCTACTTTTGTTTCAGATATGTCAAAAAAAAATTTTAGGTTTTTTCTTTTTTTAATTTAATTGTATTTATCAATTGTGCAGTATTACGCATGACTAATTGTAGCCACAATCAAACTCCATTAAACTTTGGTTGTGAGCCAAAAATCTTTCAATTACTTACATCTTTACCACTAGTATATGATTTGATAACTTATGCAAATCACAAAAATAGCAAGTAATGGACACTTAAACACGAGATTCTTCTTTCAAGAGATCTACCCCATTCAGTTTGGAGGAAAACACAGCAAAACAAGGCTAACAGTAACACAATAATCCAAAGAATCGTTTCAGCTGTGCTGTGTACACTGGCTATGAAGAATGCTAGGCGCATTTTAGAAACTACTGAGCTAAGTTTCTTGACTACAAATTGCAGAAGCAGCAGCTATGTTGCAGAATCACAATATGGACATACAGGTGGCCTAATTTGGACAAATTTGCCTAACAACATCCCAAAAACTTAATAAATTGGTTAACTTGTAATCCTAACCAGGATCAAAAGGGCACATCTTACTCTGTTTATACGGTGTAATAGACTGCACTGAATCAAGGAGGCAACACTGATAGTGTTTTACACAAAGGATCATGATTTATAAAATTCAATGCACCTAAGCACATTATGCATGGTACTTGAAGGAGTAGCAAATAACCTGTTAAATTATACATGTAATAATCCATCAGCCATCAAGTTACCCAGGTATGGAGGGAAAAACTTGCTAAAGTTAGGAAAAACTTTTTATATGTGACAAACTGCATGCAACGAACTCTTGTTTTCAAATTTGTGAAGTGATTCAATTAGGGATCCATTTCATTAGGTCTGAATATACATTCCAAGCCATTATGTCCCTTTAATGTGATACTACAGATTTCTTGGCATGTAAGTATCATTAAATCAGGCCACCTTTAAAGGAGAAACCCGTACAACGAATAATATTAAACAATATACACTATAAAATAATTGTTGACAACATATCGAGTGGTTTCATGAAAAAGGAATTATATAACCCTAACAAGATGAATTAAAACCATCTGTCTGACCATGTGCTATTTACAAATCGCGCTGTGTATACGTGTATGGCGATACGACCGGCACGTTTAGGTAATACATGCAACAGGACAATTAACATTATGAAAAGCATCAGGCGTGAAGATGTATGACGATACTGTGACGTCAGTATCCATAACACAATACATATCCAATATACAGTAGCGCGAATTTAAAATAGCGCGTGGTCAGACAAAATGCTTTTAATTCCTTTTATGGTTAGTATAATTCTGTTTCCCCATAAAACCCACTCCATGTGTTCAATAATGTTTTTTATAGCATATATTGTGAATTTTTCTTGATACAGGTTCTCCTTGAATGCTGATACTGATTTCAATCAATCATTCAATCATCAATCAATCAATCAAAGGACATTTCTAAGCAAAGAAAAAAATTGCAGAAGGCGCTCCAAAAACCAGGCAACAAAATCATACAAAGAACACAGAGCAAACAAGGTTGATTGAATTATAAAAGCAAGTTTAAACTAGTGATATTTCAATAAAGTTTTCAAGGTTTCATCAGATCCAGACACACCTAGATGCGTTCAGACGCTAATTCAGAGATTTGAAGCGTAGCAAGAAAATGATCTATCAGCAAATGTTAAATGCGGGTCCTAGGTTAAACAAAAAAAAAGGAGACGACAAAGAAGTCGAATGAGCGCTTAGTTTGACTAGACATTTGAATCAGGTCGTATTTATTTGGGAGTTTGAGTTGATGGATTTGAAAACCAAACCAGTATTTGAAATCAATGCGTTGTGGTAGGCTGCAATGAAGTTCAATGAGATCAACGGTAACAGGATCAAATTTGCGCTTTGTTGTGGATGAGACGACACGAAGTGCAAGAGATGTGCGTGGAATGGTTTTGAATCTCGCTTGAGGAGAAGATTCACCAGGCGACCAGTAGACGTGTTATGTAACTAATGTATGAACAGCCAGCATTTTACGAGCACGAGCCATTAAAGGCTTGTCAGCCTGGAAATTGGCTAGGATCAAACAAACCCCTATAGACCAGTTAACAGCAAATGTTTGTAAACATGTTAGGGCCGGTATCTTGAAATAGGTAGGCTGACTGTTACACAATGGGGCCCAAATTGGTATCTGTTAGAGTGTTAACACTATGGGCCATAATGATTCGCAGTAATGGATTAGAAGGGAAGTGACATAGTGTTAACTGGTTATAGGTTCTATAGGTCTAGACCGGTTGCATTGACAACACCAGCAATGTGCACCAGGGGCGGATTTAGAGGAGGGCGCCTCGGCGCGGCTCCCTCTATTTTGCAGAGCACAGGGCACAGGGCGCCGCATACAGCCTCAGGGCGAACTGTAGATATAAAAATGACTTTGATGCACAGGGCGGCCCTTTTAGATCTCTAAGAATGAAGGCACAGGTCGTCGTACACATCTAGCTTTGTGGGCGCCAGCGGATGCAGTATGCCCCAGTTGTCAGAATTCCGTCGGAAATGACTGGGAAAAGTATGGGTCTACTGGCGAGCGCAAGCGAGCCGGAAAATTTGGGCCCCCTCTATTGAGAAAATCCTGGATCCGCCCATGTGTATGATGGCCAAAGCCGAATTTGGCTAGTTGAGCTCTAAAGCCAAAGACAATGAACTCAGTTTTATCTTGGTTGAGCTTTAGAAGTGATTGGTCAATCCATTACATAAGATTTGAGGGGGGGGCACTGATGAACGCACACACTAAATGTTAATATTATAAACCTTTTGGCTTGTGGGTTGGTCTTGATGTTAAATTAATTTCAATAAAGCTAGTTCAAGTTCGGCTATCGGATGTATACAAGATAAGGCCACGTTTTTCATTAAGAATCGAGTGCCATTAAAATGAGTTCTAATAATTTCCACGATGAGTGCCAGAAATGTTTAAACAAAATAGTAACGGTACCGTGGATCTAAAGGAGAAATTCACCTCATTAGTTTTTAATTAAAGGTGAAAATGGTCACAATTGATGATTTCTCAACGAGTATACTAATCTATTATCACTAGTAGTAGTTAACCTGTCACAACTGTCATGTTCTATTGATTTTATTATCCTTTTTTATCAGACGGTAAACTGACCTCATATCTATGTATTCTTATTATGACGCGTTTATTTCCAAATTCACAACGGGTGAGTATTGGCTTAAAGTCAATATGAGTTATCCACAGTCTGAAGTGATCACTGGTTTGTGACCTTTATCCGAAAGGTAATGGTGCAGTTGGATCCAACCAACTGTACAAATGCAATACAAAACAAATTCCTCTTTAAACTCGTTTTGTTTTCTCGTTTTTAAAATTCCTTTTTGTATATTTTATAAAATGTGTGCAATTAACGATTTCCGACTATTACAGCCCCCATATATTGTAGGAATTGGTTACACATAACACATCCATTAAACCATCCATCCATCCATCCATCCATCCGAAAAAACAATGTTCATATTAAGCATTACTTACAATATCCCCACTCATAACATCTACTCTTTTGTACCCAAGTTCCACTCCTGAAAAAAAAAAGAATATTAAACGTTATTATGAAAATCTAACTTTAACAAAATAATTTAATATGTCCAATCCAGCATTTGTCTTAACTTGTTCTTACCTGAAAAAAAAAACAATAACAAAACTTTGAAGCATAGAGAAACAAGAAGAATTGAGCGGCCTCAATTTCCTGACACTAAGACGCCTTAATTTAAAATATTAGTTTTGAATCTATGATACTAAACGGTTATCTAATAAAAAACCAAAAAAAAAACCCCCCCTTTTGTTTTACTTCTTAACAGAGAAAGACACATAGTGCGCCCTCATGATTTGTGAAAATTGATGTTTTTGCATGGTTGTAAAGCTTTATATATTAGCTCTCACCTGGATGATAAGCTCAATCAGTGCGTAAACAAAATTATTTTAATAGTTGCTGCAGCATCAGGTGAAAAAGGGCCTTAGATTTCTTCTATAAACCAGAGCCGGAATAAGAAAATTTGCAATATCGTAAAAATTGATTCATTGGGTTGTGTAGTCACGAAAACAAGTGATGACAAAAATAAAAGTGATGGGCAAATTGCATAAACCAGCATTGGCAAATGGCCACCATTTTAAAGGTAATAGCACTACGATGGTAACTTAGTGTCGGAATGTATTTGTCTGGGATCAAGAGGTTCAATATACAATTGCCAGAATTGTCCGAGTTCATGGAACTTATATACCCGGCTATTTTTTTCAAGATGGCCGAACATTCGTCAAAGAAACTGTATATGTCTTATTAATAACCTAGCCGAAGATGATTTGGTGCAAATGCGTGTTTTCGGGTCAGGAGTTCAATAAGAATATTCTAAAAACGTAGGATGGAATATAAAGGTTGATTTTTGCATTTGTCACTTTTTTCCAAGATTAGCCCATATTTAAATACAAGTACCAAGAGTGTTAACTTACAGCAAAACGTGTCAGTCTTAATGCGGCAAAGTGGTGAAATATATTACCCCAGATTGTTGATAATAATACCAAAACAGAATTCCTCGGTAACTCCTCCTTAGAACTTCCTAACGGCGCTTTATGGCCCCCCGATGAAACCGAAAACCCCAAAAACATTGACTTAATAGGTGTGCACGTGACTCATGACCATGTAATTGTTCGAAAATTCGGGGCCATTTTACTCTGACATATCTGAAACAAACAAATTATGGGTTTTATTAAATATGACAGGCCTAAATATCAAAATTCCCATGCAATTCCAGCTATAGGTTTGCGTGAATACATATAGAGTAGTTCCCAAGGTGTCATCATTTTGGGGCCACATTGGTATAGCCATGAATAACATGACTCACGACTCATCTGACAGTTTTGAGAAGATGGCTTTGAAATCCTGACCTGATAAACATCACTTTTGGTTCCACCAAAATGAGTCCTCCTAGGTGCTATTATAGCATGAGGACTAATGGACTTTGCCTTTTTCTATGTTGACCATTTTGGGAAAATAGTGACGTATGAAAACTTCATTACTTTATATTCACCTGACAAGTTTTTAAATATTGTATTGAACTTGACCTAGAAAAATTTTTTAATTTGACACACACCACTCATCTTCATAGGTCTATAATAGAAATTGTAAGATTTGTGCCAATAAAATGTCAGCCTTCTTGGAAAATATCGGCACATGCAACATGTTATGTTTGGGAATAGTTTTATTGAACTCCTTGACCCAGAAAAAACATTTTTTACACCAAACATGTCTTCTTAGGTTGTTTTTGGCTTAAGATGGCTTACAATTTGAGACAAATGGCCGTCGTATGCAAATTGCCACCACTTTTAATTTGTCATAACGGTTTTCATGAACTCCACATCCCCTACGGTCAATTTTAGCTATGATTGACAAATGTTATTATTCCTGATCCGGTAGCGCTTTCCTAAAATGGGTGTGCTGCAGCAATATAATGATGAAAAAAAAAACAAACACACTCCAGAGTGATTTGTTAAGACAGACCGCGGATGCATGGTGTTAAAACACAATTAAAACACAAGGGGTGGAGTTGATTCCCTCGGCATCCACCTGTTTGACCGGTCATGTGACCTCTGTGGGCTTTAATATTAGTGGAGTACGAGTCTGTAATATGCATGTAATGCAGGAACCATTTGTAGAGGCAAACCCCAAACATTTAGGCTAAAATTTACTGGATGTCTTTAACTCTTAATAAGACTGATGTATGTAGTCTCCCTGTAGGTCGATATGTTTTATGGTATGATAGTTTTGTATGTTCTTGCAAGGTCCTAGCTAGACTATCATTTGAGAGCAGATTGACGAAATTTCATATTTTGTTGAAAATGTACCTGTGCCACTTTAAAGGGGCATTCCTTAACATAATCTAGAGATATGTTTTTAATGATAACAACATAATAAATTATAAAAACAATAGAAAACAACAACTCTGTTAAAGCTGAGCCAATGACTTTGAACTTTGAAATACCTGCATCAACGAAGGCTGCCGAAACAGTGGTAGGGCGGTGAGGCTTGGAGACTGTCAAAGGCCCACCGATGTTATGGTATGGAGAATTGGCAAAACTGGGACTGTCGAGAACAAAATGTTACGAACAAAGATGTCAGACGATATTTTGTTTTGGGTCACGGAATAGGTCTTTTGTGGTACAATCGTCAATATTTTATTTTAATAGAAAGAAAATGCAAGTTCTACAGACTATGTTAAAGGGAGTAGCAGCGATAAAGCGAAGAGAACGAAAAAAATGTGTAAATGCAGTTTTTTAAACTTAAAAACCAGGGATAAGTGTGTACAAATTCCATATAACTGCTTTAATGTAGCTAAACAAACCACCAAATATTGAACAAAACCGTATTTGAGGAAATTTGTCATAATCGTCTCCCGAAAAATAGACCTACAGCCGACGGCGTCTCCAAATCTGCACTAAAACCAGCTGATTGTGGTTTACACCAGTGGCGAATGAACAAGATCAATAATTTTTTGTGTTTGAGGTCACTGTATGATCATGGTGCACAATATCACGCTTGGAAAATCTGTATATTCACCGGTAAAGCTTTTTTGATCTCACGTCGGAATTTTGATAATTACAGATCGGATAAAAAGTACTGCCTTGGCTTTAACACAGGTTTCAATCCAACCACTTGCATGTAACTTTCGCATATCTGCCAGTACGATTATAAAAAATAATGAATGTTTATGATTTTTTTTTCGATATTTCGGATAGCAAATCGCTGCAATCCCTTTACTACTTAATATTATTAATACACTGAACAATATTGACATTTGTAGATAGTGACCTATATTTAAGGTATTAATATGACATTGCGTTCAATCTTTAGTATTGCATTGTCTCACACGTCGTGCAGTTTGATTTGGACACCCACAATGCAGTGATTTTGTGTTTATTTATTTTAAATTATTTCCGCTGCATGTCGTGAAGTTCATCGTACCAAAATAGCTTTACTTGTTCCTATGCAATTTGGTGACCGGGTCGTAAATTTCCTTCAACACAAAGAAATGTGTGTTGATTCAATGCAACCAACTCCTGAAATTGTACAACGCATACAATTACAACTAATAACTAACAGATTAGTGACACTTTGACTGCAATGACCTTTATAGTGACTACAGCAAAGAAGAATATTCAGGCACAACGCACACTACAATTTCACTTTTGCTTGTAAAACAAATTTGAATGTCTGGATGAGGCGACTGTTCTGATCTTGGTGTCTGGCTAGATACAACTGAGATATTAATTCACCTTGCACGTATCAGATCAATATCTTCAACATGTCTACACAAACCAAGACTACTTTGTAGTCCCCAATATTGCTGTTTTACAATGACAAAGGACCTTTTCGAAACAGTATTTTATCAGTTTGTACCTAATGCATAAGATATAAGAGGCGCACACACCTGCATGACCTAGTTATGGTTTTGTGAATTTTGCAGCTAGACCTTGATAGTTCAGACACTCACACTTTCAAGGCTTAAATATTGGACACTAAATTCGTTCAGTGCGGATTTTGAACTAGTAAGTCAGCACAATAACCATTTTTAATCGAATCTTTGCACTCTATCATTGTTTGATATTTACCCCCAGACTAAGCTGACTACCACAGACCTAATGTGAGTTAATGAAATATAAGCCTACGACGTTTTGTCTACACAAACCAACAAAACGATTTCACTGCCACCGAAATCAAGCAATCAATCAGGTATCAATCAAACCAATCAACCAATCACATCAATCAATTTTGTTTGCAATCTTTCACACAATTTCCACAATCATAACTTTTATTCCTGGACTTTCTCTTTGAGTAGCAGTTAGTGGATGGAATTGAATTTTAGCTTTGAGTGCATTGGCCCAAAAATCAATCAGGCAGCGTCAGTTTGGCGACGAATAATGGCACAAGGCCCGCAGGGGCGTATGCCATTATGAGCCGGTCAAACTGACACAAATGCATGCTTTTGCCAATGGACGATAAACTAAAAAATATACAGAGCATCCTAATCATCAACGTATTACAGGAGACATTTTTATAAGAAATATCTGAATATGTATGAAATCCAATGCAGTAGTAATGTGCTCATAGAACAGATGCCATACTTGCCCTAGAAAGAATCAAGCCTCAATAAGTAGACTTGCAAGCATTTGAGTAATATGAATTTATAACATTTGTGATGCAATGTTTCATTCCAATACCTTCACCCCATACATCCCGAATAATGCTAACCATATTCCGTTTTCGACCTTGAGACAAGTAGTGGGAGCCACCTCTTTCCAAGTCATCCATCGCAACCTAAATTTGCAAGGAATCGTAATCGGTGGGGAACATGCGTAACACACCATGTAATTATGTGAGCTGACACCGCCGAGGACCTGACACAACATAAAAGGGCATACAAATGTATTTAATTTCCTGATATGTGCCCCCCCGGCAGTGGCGTAAATTCTTTTTGGACATGGGGGGGGGGGGGCGGTGGGGTTACTGAAACATTTCTGAATGAAAGGGGTTGGTGAAAAGAGCTGTTACTAGCACATGTGCCATTTAGAAGCTTAAATCGTTAAATGTAATTGTATTAGAACAAATAGGCGCGAAGTTTTAAAACTATTTTGGTAAAATATGAGGTATTTTTGAGTCAAAAACAGATGAACGGGCGTCACATGGGGGGGGGGGTGTATGGACCACCCCATCATCAAAATATGGGTTTTACGCATATGTTCCCCTGTTGGAAGTGTATTGAGTTATTCTGCACCTTAGTTTGTTTTCGGTTTATAGGTGTCATCTGGAAAGCTTACTTACAAAATTCAGTTGATAACGATGATGTTGTTGTGTATATTATCAAATATTTGCATCACGGTGTCTCATACGCCACGTTTTGTAATTTCAGTCCATTTAAAGACAGAAGTTACCAATCTTAATTTCTTTACCCAAATAGACCATGCAATGTTTGAACTAACCGGGGAACTAACCCACTGCCAGAAATATTTCAGTAAAAATACGACAGAATGCGTTTTGGATCGTAAATAGTCAAAATAAAGGACACACTTTTCAAAAGATCCAATCATAGACTTGGTTCCATTTCTCAAAAAGTGCTTCTACAACATGACGAAGGCATTTGTGAGTAAAAGCATGGGTTCGTGTTTTAGATCGAAAATTTATCATGCTAATTCAAAAATTTTTTGGTCCCCAAAGCTGAATTTTGAGAGGAAATGTGCCTAATTAGCCTAAATTCAAAGGCTTGTAATGACTTCATTCTTGTGTCTATACAAATGTTTTCAGGGTCAAGGAATACAAGTAGATCATTAGTTATAGATTAGGTCACGTTAACAGTTATTTGCATTAAAATTACAAATGGCTGCCATTTTGAATTTTTTACATAACTCAAGATTTAGGCTGGTACGACTTCATTCTTTGTCTATACATGTTTAGGTCAAGAATTAAAATTCGATCATTAGTATGGTCATGCGCCTGCGTTGGGGTATACACAATGAGGGTGGCGTTACATTTCAAAATATTTTTAACATTTTTTTATTGTATCATAAGCAACCAGTTAGGTATTCAGTGATTGAGTCTTCATTTTAAGGAATTTATCTAGATAAAATCGTAGAGATTCACAACCATGTGTTTGTCAGTTTTGTGGCCAACAACAACCGCCCTTGTGTGAGCTCCACATTCGTGAGTGTCGTAATTTGAGTACGTCGGGGTCAGAGAGGGTGGTGCCTACGGGTGAGGTGCCTACGGATGATGGCATTGTTAAAGTCTAGGGATTTTGATATTCGGGTTTTTGCATTTATTTTGTTTATATTTGTCAACCCTGTAATGTATTAAGAGATAAATAAAATATCATTGGTTTGATATTTATTGCGGCAGTCATTTTGACCCATACAGCAGTTTAAGCTATGAGATAATTGAAGGTAACAAATTAGACTGCCACAAAATTTTGTACTTTTTACATCAAAATTTCACTTTTCCACCCTATATGGCACTTGTGGCACCCTGTATATGCACATACAAGTTGCATATTTGTCTTCCTTACATTTTTAGCTTTACAACAATACATAGTTTTATAGGTGTCTCAAAAACAATTCATGACTTACTCCCATTTAAGTGTGAAGACGTGTAATATTTGGTAGTTTCAAGCATGTAACACATTTTACTCTCAACTCATGGCGCATGACCTTATAGCATTAGGTCATGTTGACAGTTAATTTGCATAAAAATTCAAAATGGCTGCGATTTTAAATTTATGCAAATTAAATGTCAATATATGGCATAATACATTAACTGATGACCTAGTTGTGTTCTATGACCCTGAAAACATATGTATAGACACAAGAATGAAGTCTTTACAAGCCTTAAATCTTGAGTTATGTACAAAAATGTTAAAATGGCGGCCATTTTGAATTTATGCAAATTAGGCACACTTCCCCTAAAAATTAGCTTTGGGGACCGGAAGATTTCGAATCAGCATAAAATTTGCATATAGAAACACAATTTCAATTGCTTTTACTCAAAAATGCCTTCGACTAGTTTCTTTTTGAGAAATGGAACCAGTCTATCAGACAAACAATGTTACGGTAGCGCGGTTCCCTAAAATATAAGTTTTCGTAGTTCTCCATGTATTTTTTTCGGCTGGAAATGTATGCTATCTTTAGGCTGTCTTTGAGAATCATGGTACCGTGAAGTCCAAAGGTTCGATCGTTGTTCATTGCACTCCTATTATAGCATTGATTGGTCGTCTTTCGTTCCGTAGCGACGACTAGTGCCGATTATAAAAGAAATGACCTAGCTATGTCCACAAAAATGTATGCTTTCCAGATATTTGACGTAGTTTAATGTCGATGTCGGTAAGATCCCAAAAATGTTCAAACTTTTAAAGTAGTCCCTAGTTGGCATTTTTTGAAATGCTTTGTCCCGTGCATAAATGCTGTTTTTGACTCTTGAATGATAAAATGCGTTATTATCTTACCTTGCCACGTGTCCAAGTTACATCTTCATAAGCCAGATAGGATTTATCTTGGATCTTGCACTATGAGGGGAGAAACAAAACAATAAAGAAAATATTAAACTTTTAAGCTTGGAACATTTGAATTCAACGGCGTATATTTCGATCCACAAATATTGCCACTTTACAATGCATGTTAATACACAAATTTAAAAAAAATAAAGTATACAAAAAAACATTCAATACACTATACGAGCAATCCAGAACACATTATGAAAACTATCTTCAAACACTATAAAAAGAAAATCTGATGCGTTAATTAATCTCGTGAAATTAATATTGCGCAATAACACAAAAAAGATTGTTATCGTGACATACTCTACAAAGATTGCAAACAGTACCTAACATTATATGTGTTATGCAAAACATTAATTTACTATTATATCAAATATTGAAATGCACTGTACTAAAATAATGTATTACCCTCTGCAACCATGGCAACCATAACGTACACTATCAAACACGCAAAACACTACAATACAGCCTGTCTCAAAAAAAAATGGTACAAATCAGAAAAAAATTGGTTAACTATGAATTTCAAAATAAGTCATTTTTACTTGGCTAATATTAAAGAAACAAAGACCAGGCTTTCCAATGGTGTTGGTTTCATCGGAGTGCTTTGGTCAATCCAGAGATATACTCATTTTAAGGCGATACACCAAAAATCGATTTTGTGCCATTGATGCATGGGCAGAGTTGCTTCGCCCAGTTTTGCCATGCTGTCTTAAACCTCAAAACAAATGATTTGCAATGACAAGAGAAACAAAACACAGATTAAAAGAAACAGAAGAAGTCTAGTTTTATCGACAATTTAATATCATAACATAACAGTTCAATGATAAATATCTTTTCACAAATAATAAAACAATACAAATAGTTATTGCACGCAATGAAATGGAACTTGAATTTATTTCAAAATGTATCTGTTAAAAGCATGCCAGAAGGAATGTAATTACAACCAAAATAAACACTCAAATACAAAGAATGGATTGAAGAATATTGCAATTACCTTTGTGATATTATAATTGCTGAAGTCAATACAAAAATTTGAATTTGGAAGCAAAGTAATCCAATGTTTTGGGAGGATTTGGTTTCATGATACTTCAAGACCATAAAAAACTCTCTCCTCGGCTGTACGCCGGCTGAATGCTCATGGTTCTCTTCTAACAAAGAACAGTAGGTCGAATGTTATTTACTTAAAGCCAGAACGTACTGATAATAACTTCACCATTAAGTAATGTTTTAGAGTTTCTTTATGAAGTTAATCCCGGTTTAAGATTTCATATTGCCTCAAGTGTAAAACTTATGTTAACAAATTCATTCACCATTTTCAAACTCAACAGAAAGTGACACAAACTCGATTTTTGGGTTCCGCAGTAACTAGAGTTATCTTCTCGATTGAAATAAGCTAATGAGATGAAACAAAACATCCTGGAAAGCCTGGTATTTTCTTTTATGTGATGTACAATACCAGACCATAGTTATGTTGAGAGATTATATTGAAAAAAATCGGTTTGGTTGTACCATTTTTTTGAGGACAGGCTGTAACAAAACATGTAAAGCACTACACACAACTTGTCATGGTCATTTCTTTTTATCAAGAACTGACAATGTATCAAAGTGAACAAAAATAGGGTCCCGTTTGTTTACGTAGTAACATGACCGCTTAAATATCTTTTTTCGTCCAAATAATACACCACTATCCCAAAATAATCCATAACAGTAGGTTTACCTATGTATTATCATAATTGTCGAGTAATTTGTGCATCAAAATCATGTTTTCTGTAAATGAATACTTCCATTTTTAAAGAAACGGTCATTTTCCGCGGAGGGGATGGATCATATTTTTGACAAAAACTTTGTTCGGCCCCCCCCCCCCCCCATTCGCTTCTTTTGTAAAAATTCGATTCCACTTATTCTCCCCTTATGTATGAAAAAACAATTTTTTGTCCTTGTTTTTTTGCCACTTAAGTCAAGTTCCCCTTTTCTTGAAAAAGTTTCATATTACACTATCCTTATAATCCCAATCAAGATCGGTCCTCTGTAAAGTTGCTACCAGACGCTGGCGTATGGGTATTAAGCCAATCCATGTCGGATGGCCCAGCCTCTAGTAGCAATACACTTGCCTGGAGTCTTCAGAGAGTATCGCGGCCACCACACAACCTGCACTACCCACCCGCCACAGGACGACATAGTCGTATGATTCACGTACATCACACATTTGGTTGACTTTTGGTTCCCAAAAGTTAAGGGTCAAAGTTTCATTCCGTTCCCTGTGATTTGGAGATTATGTGTGTCTGCAAACTGACAACTAATGCGATGCGATGCTTCGTGCTTGATGACAAAATAGAAGTGCCCTATTTCGACCGGTACTGCTATCAATAACGTGCTTATTCAACTAATGCAAATATTGCACTAAATACATAACTATCATGCATTCACGTGCCGGATATTAAAGAGCATGGCTGTTCAATTTATAAACGACCTTCGATCAGACGCAGTTTATTGGAAGTTAAAAATGTTACTTAACGGTATAAATGTCTCATATCTTGTTTGCACGCGAACATTATCGACTTGAAAACCGGTGTGAAGCATTTATAGTCGGCGGGAGCCACAGTCCGGGGCTCCATAGACGATAACGGATAAAGCGTGAAACTAATGTTCCTGAGAGTAACTGAATCGATTGCCCTATTGTTCACATTGTTCCCGGACTATGCGTACGCCGGACAATAATTCTTCTACACCGGTCTTCCGTGTGAGCGTGTGAGCCTTATAGTACAGTGGTAGAACCATAGACCATGCATTGACTTTGCATGACCTTGCATAAGAGTCTGCACAAAATGTTTTGATGGTTTCAAGGCAACATTGATCTGCTGATTCCAAATCTTGACGATGCAACTTTTGCATCCTTGAGCATTTTGAGATATGGAAGGGTGTAAATTATAAGGTGTAAAATTTGTAAACGTTTCATATTTTATTTAAAAATATTTTATGACAGCAAAATGTTGAATACAATTTTTTACAATAAATCAATAAAATTATAGAACAATACAAAGACACAACTTGCAAATATCTGCATAAACTTTATAGCGCCTGCGTACATGATATCCAGTTTGGCCTCTTGAAATGTTATTGATTATGTGGATACAAAGTGCCTCCTCTCCCGAACAGTGGACTCACTGTGTCGAAAAAAAGTTTTTAAAGTCTCACGGTTTCTTGGATTTACTATAATAGTAGTGGCTAAAAGACTCTACCATTCTCCTTTCTTCTTGGCTACATCCCCACCTAAAACTATTTAAATTTACAACTCAAGGCCGAGAATTCAGAATTGTTCAAAGACATCTTTCCCATCCTCGAACATTTTCACCGTACATCAATGTCATCTGTAAGAGATTTAAAGGCTCTGGAATGGTGGATACTTTGGTTACAGCTGGAATCATCGCACGTGGATCTATTGACCAGGCACTTCGTGAGTAGCGGGACCGTCGGGCGTACTCTGCATCATGTTGTGGAGGGAACGTCTGATCCAGGAACACCTGAAAAAAAATGCACACAGGATTCGAAGGTGTACATTAACATTTTACGCAAAACACTGATAGAGAGTCAAGAGACACTATAAATAAAGTTTGCGAGAAGCCTGGTACTGACATGGGAGATTTCTCGGTTTCATTCCTGGAAATGACAGACCTAGACCTCTTGTCAAAAACATACATGCATGTCATGTCCAAAATATCTCGGAATACCTGCCATCTACATACGACATGCTAGCTGGACTGATGGCATATGATAATTCATGACTATGGTAGGTGGCTGTCAGATTATTGGGCGATGTTGTCTTCATTATCTGGTGAGCAAATGGCCTTCGTAAGTGACTACTTTGCCCAGTCAATGACCGGAGCACCGTACTCTTGTCAGCCAATGGACCTGTGGATATAGACCACTAGGAATCTGAACTTAAAGGGGGATGGCCCGATTGAAGGATATGAAGTTTTCATCTTGATAGATTGGCCTTCACTCCAAAACCCCATCTGTAAAGTTTCACGCCGATATCTCAATCCGTTTTGACGCGAGAGCTAAAAACGTGATTTTATAAGCCCCATAGATTACTTTGTAAAATTAATATTAGTCGACCAAAATGGGGCACATTTTCGCTCATAACTTCCAAACCAAACATTATTTGGCTCTAAGATTTCACAGGGTAAATGAGAAAAATAGTAGCTTTCTTCTAATACCAAAATAATAACCACTTCCTGTAAAATCTGGAGCTTCTGGGGACGAGGCTATTAGCGATCGGGCCATGGACCTTTAAAGCTGAAGTAGGGATGGTTTCTGTTTCTGCAGAATGAGAAGCAATTGTTCTCAACGACAAAAATGTTGCAAGCTACCTTGAATAGGAGTCTCATATCATCGCAGTAGGAAGCATGTTGAATGCCAGCCAGCAAGGATGATAAAAGGTGTGCAGGCAATGTCTGATCCATTTGATGGCATCAACCCCACACTGAGGTCACTACAATCTAGCTATTGCCTCACCAAAGCTTGTCAATGATCTCAAGACAGCACTAATAGATGGAACAACTCAGATTGACACCCTGTTGCAAGAGAGAGTGTTTACCAAGAACACTGAAGCCACTCACAACAAACCATCCACAAGAACTAATAAGAGGCATAATGTAATACCACTGGGCTTCATGGCTGTTAAAACATCAGAAACCTACCCTAAGGAGTATCGCAAATGCCAAGCCAGGCCATTGTAATGTGAACACACTGACTTTACGTTCATACTTTGAATAGCTGTGACCACACAGATCGGCGTTCTATGGCTATAGCTATGGAAAAAAGCGAATGTTACAGAAGGTGATGATGATCCCGAACTCTGCATGGGAAGATTACAGTCTTGAGCTACCTACCCGTAGTTAAGGATAACATGAAGGCATTGTGACCTCATGATGTATGCGAATATGAAGCTATGACTTGGTGATCAGACTATGCAGCTAAGTGGCACGACTAAATAATAAGTGACTATGCTGCTACCACCAATGATGACTCCCTAAACCACCACTAGGATACTCATGACCTATATTAAGTGCACTTTGAAGACTCACTTGGTCATGGTTGTCAAGTATTGAATGGCAAATGTCTGCCGAGCGCATATTCTGTCCACCCACCATTGCCCATTCCCCGTCACACTCGGTGGGCCACAGCAGCGATGAGAGCAGTAGTGATAACACGTGACTGCGAGGTTGGAGAATTGGATTCAGATGAGGAGTAAAAGTGCATCGATTATAAGTCACTTTTAGTATACGGTAACCTCAGCTCCTCCTCGGAACATAAAGCAACACATGACTCCATTGTAAATCATAATATCACTGACATTTGGTGTCACTTCGTGGCCATTTGGACTCATATTTGTACGAGATCTTCGTGTGTCTATTACATTCATCCAAAATCGGATTATAATTAACTGCTAAACATTTCACGAATATTATATCATAGATACACAAAACTTGTATCTATACCTGCATAATAATGTGATATGCGT
Source organism: Ophioderma brevispina (assembly GCA_023653785.1). Taxonomy (NCBI): domain Eukaryota; kingdom Metazoa; phylum Echinodermata; class Ophiuroidea; order Amphilepidida; family Ophiodermatidae; genus Ophioderma; species Ophioderma brevispina. The sequence goes on along the minus strand of JAMKCH010051798.1, from coordinate 26,408 downwards.
AGCTTATATTTATTTTTATGGTCGTTGGCTAGTTGGCCCTTGTTGGCAGCCGTTCCTTTATTTCAAAGCAACCGACCATTTTGTTAACAACTTACATTATTATAAAATTAAATTCATAAACCCTAAAAACCTATTACAAAACACTTAGTTCCTATTTGAAAAAGTTTGAAAGAGCTACTTTTGTGTAATGGGTGGAGAATTTTTTGTGGGGGAAGTTTTGTAATGATGTGACCTTTTTGAACGCTTGATGTATTACCATGAAAACTTCAACAGTGATAAAAAGTATAACTTTCTTTTACCCACATTGAGGAAAAACAATCAGAAGTCATTGATTTTCTAAGGCCAATGGTCAATTGGAAGTCTACGCTATCATAAATTCTTCGTTTTTATCTTCTACAGAAATGTACAATGTGATACATTTTAACTATTACAATGTATTAAGTCTAAAACGAAACTGTCGCCTCGCGATCGCGTGTACCTCAGGTGCGCACTATGCGCTTGAATTCAATACTGGACTTAAGGTTTGGATCATCGGCTATGGCGTTGTGCCATGCGATCTCTGTAGTGAATGTTGGTTATTGAGGAAGAAACTGCATACCAAGTTTTTAATTTGTTTTTTTCCCCAAAAGAAGTATTGGAGATACATGTATGTCACTTAATGCGTTTTCAATTCCCATAGACTTTTTGTACAGGGGTGATTTTGGCAGTATAGAAATGGACCCGAAAGGTGGCAATTCCATGGTGCAAAACCTGCCCATTTTATATTCCAGTGTTTGTTCAAATATTTATGGTTAGAAGTTGCTGAGTTGCTTTCTTGTTATTAGAGAAATGGAAGTACAACTCTCCCTTGCTGATATATAAGGTGTCTTATGAATTTAAATCAAATTTAGTACAATGTTTCACGTTAGATTTTGCAGATTGAGTTTTTTCTATTTTAAATACCAGGTTTTGTTTATTTTTCCAGTATTTTTTCACCTAAAATCATTTGTCTCAATTTTAAACACTTGTTTAAAAAAAGTCCATCGTGAGATTTTAGGTATCTTTTTTTTTTATAACATCCTTGAGCTCATCACCATCAACAATGCTCACGCAGACTGGCACGAGTAAATGTGGCCCTTACTGTAATCGGCAGACCAACGACAGAGGCTTAAACTGTTGGAATTTGCAACTTACAACAACCTGGTTCTAGCAAATACCCTTGTCGCCACAAAGCATCCCATAAGATGGACATGTCATGTCCCTGATGGGACAACATAACCACAACCAATAATTATATCTAGGTGAGGAAGCGGTTTTCGTCAGTATCAATATTGCCAGAACAAGAAGCTTCCCAGGAGCAGAAGTAGGTAGCGATCATGACCCCTCATGATGACCTTCAGAGTCCGGCTGAAAAAGACCAGAAACCAAAGCCTGAGGATCAAATTCGACCTGGATAAGTCCAAAAGATCCTAACTTGCGCAGGCCTTTGAAGCTAGCATTCGAGGAAGTTTGCAAACCAATTGACATGCGCCTTGAGGACACCCATGGATCTGATTCCATAACCATACCTTTAACTCTGTACTCACAGAAACTGCCTTAAAATATCTTGGCAAGCAGAGTAAAATTAAGAAACCATTGATCACTAAGGATGACCTCAATCCTGTGACAGAAGAAGAGAATTCAAGAACAAGAAGGGTAACCCTGAAGGTGCTCGTGAGTACAGGAAAGTCAACACTTGCGTTTAAGAAGAATATTAAGGAAGCCAAGAGAATTTGGTCAATCAAACCACGTGTTGGAGTTGAAACAAATCGAGCAGAGACAAACAGTAAAAAAAGGCATACCAACTGTAAGGAGGTGACAACTGAGACCAATGGACGTCCCCCACTATACAGGACAAAGATGGTAATATTGGACAGAGGAAACAGAACCTGAGCAGGTGGATGGGAATACTGTGCAGAGTTGTACAATACAAGTCCACATGATCCCTTCGTTTTATTAGAACTGCCACAGTTATAATACCATAAGATAAGAACAATCTTCCCATTCTCCGAGAAGAGGGTTGCTGCACCGTGACAGGAACTAAAGAAGTGGAAATCGCTGGATTAGACAAACGTGCCAGCTGAGCCTTATCCAAGCAGGGGGAGATGCCATAGATGTACTCACTACCAATCTGCAACAAGATCTGGCAGACTGGAGAGTGGGCCAACTCCATGAACTCAGTCCTTAGTAATCACCCTTCCTAAGAAGGCAACCGCAATTGTTCCAGGAAGTAACCCCGCCCATAAGCTTAATATGTCATCATCCCAGTAAAGTTATGCTTAAGTTATACCCAACAGCCGCAGAGAGAAAAATCATTGCTAAGACAGCTGGTTCAGAGCGATGCGGTCATTAACCACAGAACAAATCCTTTCACTGTAAGGATTCTCTTTTAGAATATCGCCAGCACCAACGTGATCTGTGCCATGTCGTCATTGACTTCAAGAAGGCATTTGACAGAGTACTGCTGCAGCACTATGGTGCCACTATGAGGACATATAACATCAACCCAACTCTGGTACGAACCATTGAGTAGCTCTACAACAAGGCTACAAGTGCAGTTCTCTACAATGGAAGCCTTGTGGCGTGGCTTGAACACATTTGAAGTGGAACAGGGGTGTTTGTTATCTCCCACACTATTCAACATATTCTTGGAGCGAAAAATGAGTGATGCACTGGAAGAGCATGAAGGTAGTGTCAGCATTGGGGGAAGAAGAATCACCAACCTACGTTTTGCCGACGACATTGATGGTCTAGCAGGGAGTGAACAAGAGCTTAGCTCCCTAGTAAAATGCCTTGAGCAAACATCTATGAAATATGGCATGGAAATCAGTGCTGAAAAGACCAAGCTGATGACCAATAGCTCCAATGGCATCCTTGAGAATGTGAAAATTAATGGACAGAGCCTAGGGGAAGTACCAAACTTTAAGTACTTGGATCAATAGTTTCTGATGAGGGGTCCGAACCAGAAGTCCTCTCCAGGACTGCACAAACAGCAGTAGCAATGGCAAAGTTGAAGCCCATATGGAGGGACAACAGTATATCCTTGGAGTCTAAAGCAAAGCTGATGCGTACTCTGGTCCTGTCCATCTTCCTTTATGCCTGTGAGACAAAGATCATGTACCTAATGTAAAGGTCAGAGCATTAGGGCAGGAAGCTGTTGGTCCTCAGGAAGATCTCCTTACCACTGTAAAGAAACGGAAGCTAAGTTAGTATGGCCACGTCTCCCGCTCATCTGGTCTGGCAAAAACCTTTCTGCAGGGAACAGTCCAGGGTTCAAGAAGAAGAGGCCGGCAAAGAAGAGATGGGAAGATAACATCAAGGAATGGACAGGTCTGGATTTTGCAACCACCCAGAGGACCGTGGAGGATCGCAAAAGATGGAGTGAAATTGTCAAGATGTTATTAGTGGCGCCCCTACGACCTACCAGGTTATGGGAGCAGTAAGCAGTAAGTAAGCAGTAAGCATTAAGTGGAGTTTTAGCTTCAAGGAACGTTCCATCTAGGCTGGGAAAATGATTTAATGGAAAATCAGGGAATTTGCAAAAAAAAAAAAAACAAACAAAACAAACAAACAAAACCAAAAAACAAAACAAATAAAAATATTTAAACAAATCATATCTTTTTGAAGCTACCAAAATATTTGTAGGAAAATTTAATCCTTACTTAAGTTTGGACTAAAGGAGATTTAGGCAGGAGGTCTTAATTGATGCAAAAATGAGTACATCCGCGCTTCTACACATTGGCATAATTGGCAGTCAGGGGAAACCGAAAACTCCCATTTTGCCAACAAATGTACCTTTACACACCGCCATGCATGTGTTCTGATCAGGGTGGTACTGATGGTGGGCGGTTCCCTACCTGTGTACGGCACTGCCTCCAATAGGTACAAATTCACCCGTTTTAGTGAGCATGAATGTATAAATATAGGACCTATTCATTAATATGCTTGGTTCGGAAAATTCGACCAATAGCTAGAGTGTCTAACCCATGAGAGCTTATCAGTTATTGTTCATACCCAAACCTCCCCTTACGGTACTTTGACCGTTTTATAGGGACTAGTGCTTCGTCTAGCGATCTCCCATGTATATTAAAGGGGGATTGGCATCCTTAGTAGTATGATAAGAAAATGAGCCCTTGTCATAAGAACAGCTGCAAAAATATGACCTATATTACTTGCACATATTACCTTTTTATAATGATACCATGCACAGGCAAAGTTAGCTGAAGATCGATTCCCATTTAAAAATAAAAATAGGCGACTGCCCCTCCACAAACAGTCTAGTACCGATTGAAAAATTGGAATGGGGGAAATGGAATATAATATATCTGGGACCGGTTCTAAGACAGCAAAATAAAAAAAAAAAAAACTGTTGCCACTTTTCAAAGCTGGGCCTGCTGATATTTACCACACCATAGTACCATCAACGGTGTACCGTAGGTCACTTCGATAAAGAGAGACTATAAAAAATATAAAAAGGAAAAGAAAAGTGGCTAAGATGTCTCACTCGATACGACTATTTTGTTGTGGGTTTAAGGAGTGCCGGGGGGGTTGTAGTTGCTGCAAGGTTATCTGAAGATGAAAGCAACAAATGTTTGTTCTGAAGCTGGTCCCTCTGACGAAGAGTGGCCATCAACGCATATTCCAGCTCAGAGCGGGTCTGCAGGAAAAACAGACACTCGACTGGAATTTTAAGGTATTTTAATCATTTTTGCTCATTGTGTTTGCGTTTTCATTACATTTTGTTTTAATTTCTTTTGAGGACATTGTTCCTAATTAAGAAAGAAGAGTTATATATGCCAGATTTAGGTTACTTGAATATCTTGCCGTTTTCGAGTAAGATTATGAGCCAAAATTCACTAAAAATGTTAATTTGTTTTGGTCAGCTCCAATATTCTCCAATTCAGGTAAATACTCTATTTGACCCAGATAGTCTGAACACGCCTGTATATCGATTGTATATGTGTTTGTAGCAATACAGTGTTGAACCCCAAAGTCATTGCCTACAAAGCGTACGTGGACGTCCTTTGGCCTCGCGGAAAGGTACGTTGGTATTTGATTTGTGGATATATAAAACAAGATAATCATAAGTACAGTTGCAATATAACTGGTCTGATTGTAGCAAATGAATGAATAAATTCTATATTTACAGCTCAAATTGTAAAGAAATGATGGTTCTGTTTAAAAAAATCAGTATTCAATTTGGACCCATTCTTTCCTATCAGGACTTAAAATAAGTGCTTAATTGCCAAACTTCAGGGATAAAAAAAAATAGAGCGTAAAATGGTAATGCTACGCCGTGAAACAAACTTACCGGGTTCGCTACAATCGCTCAATATTTTACAAGAAGGTAGCTTTTGACTTTCGTGTCTAGACCACAGAACACTTTATTTTGATTTTTTTTGTTGTTGAAATAGTCCCAATCACATGATAATGTTAGTGATTAAAGGTAGTGAAGTTATTTTTTCGTAATTTCTATGCATTAGAATATCATGCATTTCTTTTTGTAGTTGTCGTTGCTCTCTTAGTTCTGAGACGCGTCAGAAGAAAGCATTACAACTTTCAGCCAATGAACAACGATAATGGTCATTTGCATATTCAACACGACGTCTGCTTTTTGTTTAGGTTCTCGGTGGTTGCAGCTCCCACAATTTCATGGCATTTACGCGCTGCTCATCTGCTGATTACGATTCTTGGGCTGAGTTTGGTTGCACTGGGTGGAGTTGGAAAGAGCTACTGCCATATTTTCTCAAAACTGAAAACTGCAAATGGTATTATATTCTAATTTTTAAACCAATTTTTTTAAACTCTGCGTTTTGGTAAGATTGTGTCATTGATGTTTGGTGTAAAGACATTGGATTTTTTCAACGATAGAAATATACCTATATATGACTGTGGATCACGAAATGACCCTCAAATGATATTAAAATAAAAATGATATTAAAATAAAAATAATAATATAAATAATAATAATAATCTGTAATTTCCGTTCTTGCACAACAATGAATAAAGCAACAATAACAAATACAACATCGAAATAACTAAGGACGATTATCAGTTTGGAGTAGTGTCATATCTTGTCATAATTAACTTTCATTACAGTTCCAAATTGGCTGATTCAGAGTTTCATAATACAGGAGGTCCACTAACAATAACTAATCGAGCAACTCCATTAAGTGATGCCTTTGTTCAAGCTGGTATGTAAGAGATCGTACTAAACTGCATCTATCCCTACCAGAATATATGGGAGTCCTGAAAAGCTTCAATCTCTTGCAAATCCAATCCAGTATGTCATTTATGAATCAGACACCATGCTGATATATTAAATAGCAATGATATCGATAAGCACCAAGATGGTGGGCATATGTCTAGAACTCAGACTAGTTTTGAAGGATCATTGATAAATGGAAGAAGAAAGCACATGTATGCAAAATTAGCACTATTCAGAGAGTATACTGACTGAATGAATAGGCTTGATGTTTATTCCGTTGTTGTTTGTCTGCATCAAGACTAGCTGTGATTCTTATATTCAACAACAACTACCTTATGAAGACATTCATTGCAACTCAGCTATGGCTGAGTCGTAAGATGGTAACTTTAAATTATAAAAATGTGTGATGTATTATTTGATGTACAACAACGGTGTTGAACTGGATTTAAAACAGGTGATGTTAACAGTGGCGACATTGTAAGTATTGTTAGTCATTTAATCTTTTTTACTGTTCAAGTACAAGTTACTTGGACCAAGTCATGCGATCCAAACGGAATTCTCTGCGCACCAAATTTTTGTTTTTTTTAGCTTAAATTTTATTGCAACATGCCGATTAGATTTGAAGCACATTTTTGGACAAAATGAGGTACGTGATTCCCTTGGACTTTCGTACATCTGGAATCCGATAATTTAAATTTTTAATATGTGGGAGGTGTAGCTGACACCACCATATGGTATCCGATGGAATTATATGATCGTTCAAAGAAATTGGTGATAAAAGTCATTCCAGATGATTTGTACACGCACAAGGTTACATTAAATTTCATGATGCCAAAGGGTGAGTTGTTGTCTTTCTGTTTACTATTAGCTACGATTGTAATATAGACAATATAATATGATATATAGATGAGTTAATAGGTAGATCAATTGAAACATCTGCAGTGTAAACATGCTGTTATTTCACGGAAAATACCGGAATGTCCTGTTAACGTAACAACAACACTATAAAGATGAAATTTTGGCGTATGAGTGAAAAGAGAAGTTTGATGTTTTATCGATGTTTGTATGAAGAAAAAGAAAACACATTATTTGTGTTAATACAGTAAATTTATTTCTCGAGGCACCAGCTAAGTTAACGGTAGAATACTGGCAGGGATTCCGGTATTCTACCGATTAAAAAACGTTATTTTTTCTAACAGGGTGGATGCTGCCTGCAGTTACCAATGATATGTTGGAAAAACATGTAATAGCGAACGTTGATTGAATGCAAACAATTAGATTATCATGGTTTATGTACTTATGAATTTATTCTTCTCTTATCGTGTGTCCAAACATTGTGGTTCTCAAATATGATCCAGCCAGGATGGTAAAACGTTCTGGCTGCTTCACTGGAATCCGCAAGGTCTTGGTTGTGCCTTGTTGCTCCAGCAGTGGGCAGACCAAGAGGTGTTCCATTGTCTGCGGTGCTGTTCCACAACCCCACAGGTAGTGTCCTGATACTGCTTCAGATAGCCCCACTTCTGCAAGGAAACCGTAGATCGGCCAATTCAGGTTCTCAATCTGTTGAGGCATCGCCCATTCCGCCCATGAGGAGTCAGTTACAGGTGGGAGATGTCCCACTAGGTTCAATACCGATAGAGGTTAATTGGTTGATGGCAAGTCTTCTGTCCACAAGGGGACTCTCTTTAACTCCTTAGAGACGTTTCAAGTAGGTTGGACTTTGGCTTAAGAAGCTCTCTCTGGATATTTAGACGGTTGGGCAGCAGGTATCTGTCAAGACATAGGTTGCTTCAAATTGATACTGGCCAGCTACCGTCTTGCATGCTCGCTACGATACGACGGATGTCTGTGGGGCAATTCCTGCTAGGTTGTAAACAGGTTTTCGTTGGTGTTGGACGGTAAGGCCTCCTGTTGATAGCCGGCAGGAGGCGTTTAATGCTGGATCAAGCTCTTGGCATGGGTTGATCTTTCCAGACAGGGGCAGCTACTCTGAACCTGCGTAGCACAGGGCAAGTACCATCAATCTTAGGGTAAGTGGGCGAGCACCCCATCTTGCCAGTGAGGTTTGTTCAAGATGATTATTGCGTGAACATTACTTTACTCTTCGTCTTCTCGATGTGGGTCTTATAGAGAGAGGCGGTCCAAGGGTCACTCCTAGGTAAAAAGGGTTATCACAGTGCTCAAGGGGAGTTCCAGAACCAGGTAACTTAAAGCTGACGTGTGGCTCACGGTTGCGATGTAAAGCACACATCTGTGTCTTAGATGGATTTCAGGAGGGGTTTTCCTCATATAAGGAGGGAGTTCATCCAAAGCTTTGGAGAGTCCCTCTTCGACAACTGTGAAGTCGGCAGCTTGTGACGCTAATTCCAAGATAGTCTGCATAAAAAAACGAAGGTTCCTACACTCCTAGGCTGGTCGTTGGTAAATATGTTGAACAGGAGAGGTGCAAGCAACACTCCTTTGTGGTAGACCATTCTTGAGCCTAGCCAATCGGCTCTTCTTCGATCCGCTGAAACAAGAACATCCTGTTTGCCAGCAATTCCTCGGATAAGCTCAGTCAAGCGGATTCCTTGAATTCCAGGATCTATGGAGTAGGCATCTGTGATTAACAGTGTCGTATGCTGCTGATAGGTCGACGAACACAGCTCAGGTTACCATACCCTCTCGAAAACCGCTCATGTGTTGAGTTAGGTTAGGTACTTGGCTTGTGTTGATGTGCATGGCCGGAAAGGAAACCTGCTGTTCTGGTATGAGGTGTTCCGTCTATCAAGGTGCGATACGATTGAGCAGGAGGCGTTCAAAGAACTTGTAAGGTATGGCTAAGGAGTGATATAGGTCTGTAGCTCTTGGTGTTGGCTGGATTTTCCCATGCTTTAGGAGTGCCATTAACATGTGCCTTCCTCCAGATATTTGGGAACCTGTGGGAAATAAGGCAGCAATTGTAGAGCTCAAAGAAGCATTCTTGCTACTGGGCCAGGATTTTTAGTTGCTCAGTAGAGATGTGTCAAGGCCCTATGCTTGTCCTGGGTTGAAGTTAGCAATACCAGATTCCAATTCGCCTGTTGAAGGAAAGGACGAGTGAACCAGGGTCGCCACTAGACCTCTTATGGTCTAGTTTGATGCTTCTTGGGTTCTTGCTGCACTTGCCATTTTTTAAAAGCAGTGTGGGCAACTTGGTTGGGTGTGTGACATTTGGCTTGCGTGGAGGTTCTGTTGGATCCCCCGGAAGCTTCGGATGGTAGGACCATGCTTCTTGCTGTTATGGGTCATCATATCGGAGGATTCAATTAAAAGTGTGCCAGGTTTGTTCTTTTCATGGGAGATCCTTTCCGAAACTTCCTCAGCTTTAGTAGTTGTTTCAGCTGAAAAGGAGCCAGCTTCAACATGGTATATACTCTTGAATTTCAGCACATTCCTTGGAACGGCCTGGTATATATTCCGTCCCACGCATCTGGGGTATGAATCTCCGTGCAGTCTTGTCAATAGTGGGCAAATTTGCATAGTTATGGGGTTTGGGAGCAATCGTCTTCACGTTCTGATCAGTCATCAGTGAATCCTTGCCAGTATGTGTCTGTCGTTAAAGCGGCGCCTTAAAAGGCACTTTGTTTGGTCTTCTGCAGCATTGGATTGGATACCGATTGGTCGATGTGAGTTTAGTGGAAACAGGATCCAGAAACCATCTTGCTACACAGGTTAGAGAGTTTTGCTAAACAATAGTAGATCAGGGTTGTACCCTCTCTTCCAACGGCACTTTGAAATGATTGGCGCACTTAGAGTCTGAAGGAGACGTAGATGTTGACGTCTATCCATTCTTCGACAGCTGTCCGTCTTTGTTAGTTTCATTGTAGCCCCATTGGGTACTATGGCTGTTGATGTCGCCAATGAAGAAGTGAGGTTTTGGTGGAATTCCCGAGTTTGAGTTGAGATTGCTCGAAGTCTACTGATGGCGGTTTGTAGACAGTGGTAACTAGACAGAGCTAAGCTCATGGTGAAGGAACTTCCGCTGTTATCATCATACATTGAGGTTGCTTCTACTTCGGTGCCTTTCTCAAAATTACTGGCCCTTCCGTATGTCGCTGTGGTCTCCCCCCCCCCCCCCCTCGGTGGCAATGACCCATTCCCCGTATGGTTGGGCGGTGGGTGGTAATTGATTCCTCTGTGGGTTTCCTGCATACATAGGACATCGCAATGGAGATTGTACACAATCAGCAATGATGGTACTTTTTTGCACTGAAAAACCCTCCACATTCAATGACGCTATAGTCAGGCCAGACCTTAGAAAAGGCCTTAGCTGGAGGTCTAGTCCTGATATGGGTATACTTAAGTAATGATGTTAATAGAAACAGTGTTTGGAGTTGTAGAGATTGGTTCGCTGCTACGCTTCGCAGTTTTAATTACTTTGCTTCGCTTCGCAGTTTAACAGGGGAAGACCACAAGACGGTTCTCTAACTTCTCCCCCTACGATGAATTTAAAAACCAAAGAATATCTAGGATGTTAAAATGGCCGGCAATTTAATTTCGCCCATTAAAAGGAATATTAATCAAAAAACATTAAAGTTTTTTTTTTTTTTTTTTTTTTTTTTTAATTGAATTGATAATATCGTTCAATACATTGTGCAAGCCAACATGAAAACAGTGAATTTTAGTAAAATATTTATACATTTTTGTGGTTTGGTATTATACACTTTATTGTTTTAACTATGTTGTTTACAATATTTCGAGCTCATTAAGATGCATTATGCGTTGCTCACAAAAAAGTTTACTGATAACATTAATGCATTAATATTCTCATTTGGTTTAAAATTAATAATCTCTTCTAAAAAAAAGGCCGATTCAAAGTATACTGTCGACTTTTATAAACACTTTTCTTACAATTTGAAGTTTGCAACGTGTAGATTAAAATGATTGCTTGAAAAGCATATATGGCTATAAATTGACAAATTATGTTTCACATCGTAACATATATGCATTGTGCAACCTTTACGATAGTGAACACATACTATTATTATACTTTAAAGGGAATTTTAAAGCTATTAGAAATACAATAAATATGTAAACTGTTTGTAGATTAATAATAATATTTTGGTAACCTCTAAAACTGACACTTTTACCAATACCTGAACTTAGCCAATATCTTGGGACTTAATAAGAAATAAACGCGTAAATTGAAAAAAATTCTGTTTTTCCTACAAAATCCGAATTTTCCGTAAAGCATACATATTTTATGCTAATTAGTTTGATTACAACCACTTCACCTACCAACACCTATGCATTTAAAATGTCTGAAACTGACTAGTTATATTAAACGGTGATGGAATTTTCATGATTGACATGGTAGACTGGTAGATTTTTCAACTAAGCGCAATTTAAGACAGTAAATTTTCAGGCAATTTACTCCGCGCTCATCAATTTCACATCGATTTTTGCCCACTTTCTAAGCCGCAGCGTCTAGAAAATCTTGTGCTGGGCGGTCTGTACGTGCGTTGGGTCGAGGGGTGGGGTGGGGTGATCGTACTAAAAAAAATCTGGTCACCATATGTTTTGGTTTATTTGGTGATTTTAGCTTGTACTTTGGTGAGATATTTGTGGATTTTATCCTCCGGAATTTCCTTGTGAGTGTTAGAAACATGCTCAAGTTTGCCATTTTTCGCATACACTATTCTAAACTGTGTACAAATGAGTTAGTGGTGTTATTAACCAATAGGACACAACGTGTAATATACTCTAATCTCCATCGTGAAACATTCTGCCTTGAATACGACGCAAAATGGAGCCGTCCTGTGGAAAAATGTCCAACATTTTTTTCATTCCACATATAAACTTGTCCTCTATATGAACCCTGTAAGTTCTTCAACGAACCAAAAATAGTTCTTTACCTGTTGTATAGCACCTTTTATGGTTTCTTTCCTGGGTTCTCAAATTTTAAAAAAACAGTTTTGAGGGTTTCCATTCTTGAGGTGTCCATAGAGAGCACAAAAAATGTTCTAAACCCCGTAATTTTTTTAGAGTGTTCCATATAAACGGAACTTTAATGTGAGTTGGGATATATGTCACGATTGTTGGGATGATATAAGACATACCCATGGTGTTCCCTATTATGTGTAGACGTGTGTGTGTGTGAAGGCTGGTTGTATTCATATACTAAACAGCATAAACTATCTTTGCTTTACGAAAGAAAAATCGTATTTTTAATGGAAAAAGTACGGATATTTCAATTTACGGAGCAACAATTTTACGGACATATTTAATAGTGGCATATAACATCAAAATATTTATGAACAAATTAGAGATGAATTTCAAATTATGACTTCCTCCTTATGCACAGAATGCTCATATTTTTTGAAACTATTATTATCAATAGAATTGTCATAAACTTTGTTATTACTTAAATTGCGTTTATAAGCTCTTATTAGTTTTCGTCCGACTTAGTTTAGTCGCGAATATCTTAATGCCGGTTATATCATGTTTGTTTTGTAGATTGGATTTTGGTGATTCTCCCATGATTACGATGAAGACGGAAAACGAACCAGCGTATCTCGCACGTACATTCACCCTGCAATGACCGACCATAATTTTACCGTGTAATGCAATGCATATGTGACAAAGGTGGGTTGATGCTTTCACCGGGAATGGACCATTAGGCATAAACAATTGTTTGTTTGGCGTAACCGACGTTGTTATTGTAAACTTAAGGACAAATACAAAATATTACTTGCCGACCGACCCATTATTTTCATTTTTCTCCACAATATGTTTTTTTTACCCAAAACAACGACGAAAAAATAACAAACAGGACAACAAAGCACTACACACAAGTAAATAAAAGGTCTTTGCTGTCATTGAAAAAACTTTAAATCAGGCGGTGCGGCCAAGCTTCTCATAGCGCAAAAAACTGCCGAACGAGTCTTTGGACGAGCCTGAACAGGGACCGGAATTTGAAGTCACTGTGCGTGTTTATAAATAGATCCGTGAGTGGCGAGTGGGCATCCCCGTATGGTCTATTTCAAGCGGACAAGATATGGTCACGCGGACAAGATAGCTCATCAGGTAAGCGCTCGACTCCAGTGTATGTTCATCCAAGCGTATAGGCGTGCGTTCGAGCCCTTTGAGATTCAGAATAATTTGTAATTTCCAATTTCCCTGGACAAGAAATTAACCGCTTAGTTGTCCCTCGCTTTACCCATGCGATATTTGGGAAGCTTATCCCGGCTGCGATGGTTTATCTCGATGTATGTTGCGTATAGGGAAAGCGCTGATCCCGATCTGCTGCATCCCTTGAAATGATGCTAAAATGGTTTATGGTATGGTTGGGCCACCGTGATCGCGACCATCTTGTGAAAGCGCTTAGAGGCCAATACATAAGGCCTATATAAATCTCTGCTATTATTATTAATTATTCTATTTCGCGACCGATCTAAATTCCTTGCTTTTAGTCGTGGTGCCATAATTGTGCTGGCAAAACTATCATCAAATCGTTTTTAAAGACCGGACATGAGAGGGCTGCTACTGCAGGTCAACGATCATTCCACACGGTGGTGCCGGGCTCCTGGTACCAACCCCTTTCCTGTTACCTGGTCCTCAGCTATAAATAGCTGTGACCCTGCGATTGAACACATGAGGTCAAACAGCCTCGTTCAAAATGGATCCCGTTTGTAACCGTTATTCATACAAAATCAATACTTAACTGGAGTTGATTCCCTTTTGAAAAATATTGATAGTAAACAATTTTCTACTTTAGAATATTTGTCAAGTTTTCGTGATTACGTTGCTAACCTATGGGAACGGCCAAAACGACGCTATCTGCCCTCCCCCCTACTTTAATAGTCGCATGCTGTATTCATTTTAGAGTAAAACATTGAGAACATCTAAAAACAAAATTTAAAAAAAAATCCGACCCGACCTGCCCGACCCTGATATTTTTCCTCGGTTACGCCAACATACTTTTTTTATGCCTTACATTAAATTCTTTTGACATTCAGAGATTCAGTGGTGAATCATTCCTACGTCTTTTTGTTTTTTCACTGTACAAGTGTGAGTCAATAAAAACCCTACATTCATGAAAGATTTTTTCTGCAAAGGTTAAACGTTATTTTTGCTTCAATGTTTGCTTTGGTTTGTTTCCAGAGATAAACAGGCTATCAGAGATTTTTATTTGGTGTGTCTTTCGGACTTTGGTTCAGAAAGCTATGAAAATTATGCGGAGAGACCTAAAAATTCAGTTTTGGCGATTTTTAGCCATACAATAACGTTTTATGAGAGCATAGTAAGAAAACGGGTTTGTCAACAGGCTAAAGTTGTTGTCGCGTCGTTGCAAGGGCAGTAGTAATTTAATTTGCCGTCGATATTGTATTACAATAGGTGCATTCAAAGCGCTAATCGGTTCGCTCACGGTATGATTGGGTTGCTAATGACGCATTGATTATCTTGGCAGCGTCCTGGCTCAGTGCTTGGTGTTTTTTCACATGCATCTGTTTTCATCACATTCGGACGTGTGGTCAGTTTTTCCGAAATTCCCGCCCTTCCCTCCCATGTGTCTACCCTTTTTGCATCATATTTGGTGCTTGCCTTTGGTACTTTAATTTGAGTTTAAACATTCCCAAATTACATTTTAACATCAACTATTAATATCTATATATATCTATATATATATATCTATATATAGTATTGGCAGTTCGTATGAGATTCCGCTTTGGTCCGATTTTTGGAATTCAACTGTGGTAACTAAATAGTGTGCCATGTACAGTTGAAATAATGGTAATTGCGTTTGCGTTCACGATCCGGGTTTTCGACTTCCGATTCGGCAGGCAGGTTAAATGGTATACATTAGATGGTGTTATAAAGTATTTTCAGATCGGTTACTAGATCAACTTCGATTTGGCAGGATAAATTTAAAACATATTAATTTTGCAGATCGGTACAAGACCGCTTTGGTCTCGATTTGGCAGTCCAATGGCAATCAATTGGGTACTCAGCGTATAATAGCAGATCGGTATAATACCGCTTTGGGGTCGATTTGCTGTAATTTGAGTATTAGAGTCGGCAGTCGGTATACAGGTCCGCTTCGATCTCCGAATTTGGCTGGTAAAGGTTTTAGTACTTTCATGTTCAATTGGTAATCTATTGGTTACTCGCGAATAATCGCAGATCGGTATAAGAAATCACGCTTTGGGTCCTCGATTTGGCTGGTCAATTTTGGAAATATATAATGATCTAAGAGTTCGGCAGTCGGTATAAGTCCCGCTTCGGATCCTCGATTTGGCTGGGGTTACCTGTTGCTGTATTTATGTGGTGTAGTGCGCCAGCAGATCGATATAATATCCGCTTCGGGTCTCGATTTGACTGGTTAAATTTGTAATTTTATGTGTATTTTATCCGCAGTCTTTTATAAGATCCGCTTGGGTCTCGATTGGCTGATAAATTTTTAATTTATTGGTATACTTTATGTTCAAGGTGATTGTCATCAGTCGGTTATAAGACCGCTTGGGTCCGTTTTGCCTTGTAAAATTTGTAATGTTATTTTAATGCGCCGATCGGTATATATTCCTTTTAGGGTCTTGTTTTGGCAGGCTAGATTTTTTATTATGGTTACGTCATGATTAGGTATTTCTTTGTAGAAGTTGATGGTGAAGCGGAAAATGCCTTGACATTTTGTATTTCCTGATTTTATTTTATCTGTCAAACCCATTAGAATTTAGACAAAGTGTGGAGGTTTGGAAGAACTGGCCTGGCCAATTGTACCGTCCCGATGGCAATTGATACCTGCGTTTGGTGCTATTCCAGGAAATTCTTCCTAGCCCTCCAATGAGGTCTGGATCAGATATGTTAATGGTAAACTTAAAAGGCTATAGGCCAGTTACTATTTGTCCGACCAGTTAAATATTTTCAATTCATGTTCTTTCCTGCATGTATGCAAATGATTTTGTTTTTTGATAGCCAAATAAATTGACCTTGTGGTCCTGCATGTTACAGTTGCTCAGTTGCAACCGGGGTGTGAAATGCCTATTTCTTAGCTCTGTGGACAATGCTGAGAGACTGACAACCCGACGTATACCATAACCATTATAGGCACAGACAATTCACACCTGCAATTCAGATGGTATCGATTTCTTCTCGACAAAAACCTACCAGTTTGAATAAAATGGTCTATTGTGTCACATAATTATAAGTAAAATAATCTTCAAAAATTTAATTACCATTGTTCATCAAAAGAGTCCAGTTATTGAAATCACCCCTTTATCAATATTCAGTTCATGAACATAATGAAACTGCTCAGAGATTTTTGGTTTTTTTTTTTTTTTTTTTTTTTTTAAATCTCTAAGGTATTTATTTTGCACAAATAACAGTATACTCAGCGTCCATAAATTGCAAGAACTAAGCTGAAGTTTTTCTGCAGATAATCGGAATTCAAACTTAAAATTCAATAGCGCAATTGCTGTTTTTTCAAGCGAAATACAAAACTTTCTATGGTTTCACTTTTTCGTTGTAGGTTCAAGCCATGAAATCGTGCTGAACCAAAATAACTGTGGTCTTACACCAGCCTATCTTGAATTTTTTTTTTTCTTATTTGGGAAATTGAACATTTTTTTTACTTTGCATTTTCTTTTGTAATCTCTGGGATATATTTTTTATAAATCCTTCAATTACTCCCCACCCTTCTATTGTTTAACAATAATTTTGTGTTAAATGTTTGTACTCAAATACATGCTGACGACCATGTTACTCTATGTACGCGATGCATCTTGTTTTGGCTCAAAATCGGCCACACATGATTTTTAAGTCTCAGCAACATAGCTTAACTTCTTCCTCCAAAGTCCAAAGGGACACCAAATAAACATTTTTGAAAGCCTGGTTTATCCTTCTTTATAACCATAGAAACCATTTGAGCAAAAACAATTCTTAACTATTTTAATTATTTTTTTATTCGGATTTGGTTTTTTTTTTACTCACACTGTAGTTCTACAGAAGACCATAAATCACCTATATTTGGAATTACAATTGATAACAACATTATTGTTTTTATTTGTATAGCTTTTTATTGAGCAATTTGGTATATTTGTATTTTATTAGTGTTTTTATATTATTGTCCTGGATCCTGACAATTGAAACTAAACCGCTCTATCTCATAAGCATAAATATATATGACGTTATACTCCTTTACGGTGTTTGTACTAGGTTGTCGGCAATGAGTACCTACCAAATCTCACCCAAAATTGAGGGTGCCTTCTTACCTCTTTCCCATCAAATTTTCATGTCTTTTCAAAGCAACAATCAGTAATTCATTTTCAAATTTGACATGTCTCACTTTCTTCTTGATTGATAGTGTAGCATTACATTAAATACTATTATGTTCTGTGTGAAAACCACAGCATTTCGAAACTCGCTTCAAGAGTATATTTGGTTAAAGTGCATTCGTAGATTTCAGCACCTTCTGTTTTATTAATTGATCACTATATATCCTTGAAAGAAGCTTATTCTCAAAATTTGGGCTGATCCCGATCTTGCGGTTTTGTGTTATGAGCAATTGCTCGTTTCCAACGTCCATCGGCCACCGTGCTGTAATTTCTGTGTTTACGGACAGAAAATACAACATTGCGATTTCGTACAGATACGACCTAATTTGCACGGAAGTTTTTTTGGTAAACATGGATTACTAAGGCTAACGGTTCAGATGATATAAAAATCTCAACTTTGTTATTTTATGTAAGTCGGGGAACGAGGGCTGTGGATCACGAAATGCCCTTTTAAATACTATTATCTGTTCTGTGTGAAAACACAGCATTTCGAAACTGTCGATCATATATTTTGGTTACTACTGTATGATATTATACAGTGGGTACTGAACAGTACGTAACGGTTAAAGGTGCTTGTTCCGAGCGCCTTTCGGACAACCTGATTTAACCGGAAGTAGTACAATTTTGTATCAGATGAAAGGCCGATTTTTTCTCATTGTCATACGGAATTTCAGCTTTCAAAGCCTTTCTTTCTCAATATACAGTAAAAAACTACCGTTTAATGGTTAACCTCATCATATCAGCACGTAGAAAATAGCGGTTTGGTCATTTTGGTGACCCCCCATGTCAAGTCTGACAATCTGACACGGCCTATTCCGGGTTTTTATATTCGTTTAACTCCGTTTATTGGAGCCAATTGGGAATTTAATCCCGTTTAGAATTTTTAGACATGGACGGTAACGCGGTACGCTACATAATCTATCAGGTGGTTCTGTTCCTGTTTGATCGGGTTATGATCGCTTGAAATAGGCCCTTTTTGCCCATTTTTTACTCACAATGGGGATAAACAACACGAACCATCATGATGAAATACTGAATAGTAACATGATTTAAACAGATCGGCTATGTGTTAACAAAAGCTAACAAACTCCCAGTTCAAAGTGTTAGTTGTACAATCGGGAGCCAACGGAAGACTAACGGATTAAGCCAGTCATGGCCAGTGTATGTGTGTGTGTGTTGTGGGGGGGGTGGGGGGCGGGGAGTTGTAGGACATGCCATCCTAACGCATCAAATATCCGGCGCGATCCGAGAGCTAGTCTCCCGGCTATTCTATTTCAAGCGCTTATCGGACTAAGACAGACCTGGACGAAGCCCGTCCTAAAGGTGAAGCCCGGTACACAGTCATAATTTCAAGAACGCGGGAGTTCCTAATTGGGGAAAACAACACGAATCCATGGGGTAGGACACGATCTGCTCGATTTGGGCAATTGGGGATTTCCAAACGGTAAGTTGGGGAACTGCTACTTTATTTACAATAGCAGTCTCGGTCCCAGTGACATTAAAACATCATCTCTTAAACCTTGTTCAAAGATCTAGTATACATGATCAAATTAAAAAAATTATCTGACTTCAAAATCCGTCGGGATTAGTGGGATTACCCCGCTGCAAAATAGTGAAAATTAATAAATAACGGTCATGTAGATTTAAATATTCGTGCCAAGGCCTAGTCTTTATTCCAGTCTGTGCGATACCCGTTCGAAATGCGTAAGAGCGCCCTCCTACCGTTAGTCTGTGAACATACTGCACCCGAAGTTGAGCCGTTTTGAATTTGCCGTTGCTGTTAGGTTGTCATGTCCTACCCCTTGCATGAATCATTAGTTGGAATCACGAAGCTATTTTAGTAATCGGGTCACAACCACTCCTCCTGTCTGCGGTGTTACCTCTTTCTGCGTGACGCCCGCTTGTAAGCAATTCGTAATAGGGTGCGACAACGGTAAAAAATAGGCTTCCGAAGAGCTGCGAAACATCAAGCCCTTGTACTCTATCGACAGAACAAATTCTACGGCAATTACTGTAAATTTTGTTGTCTAGCAACCAGCATGCTAGCTTCACCTGGTATCCATATTTTTCTCACACCTAGAACCCTTGCCATCCGGCTGACCATGCTGACATTGCATGCACTGAGGTATCAATGTTCATTTTCATTTATAAAAGGAACAGGGAACGTTTTTGAACTTTGCAGATGCATGCTGGCGCGAACACGCAATTTTCCCGGAATTCTCGATTGGAAACTGCCGCGCGATGATATTGGCTTTGACTCCGTTTTGTGCTCTGTTCAAACAATATGGGACCCATCTTTTTCTGTGTTTAGATTAAATTGTGTACGGCGTTTGAAGAGACGAACCATAACAGTATCGCCCATCATTTACCTGCGTTTATTACGGGTAGTCCCTATTAGGCTGTGTGTCCGATCTGATATGTCAGATAGTCGATATGTCAGATCTGACAAGGTGGTGGGGGGGGGGGTGGGGGGGGGGGGGGGGGGGGGGTGGGGGTCACACAATGACCAACCGAGAAAATAGGGCATTGTACGCTGCATTATCGCATCTAGCATTAACCGCAAGTTGTTTTCCCACGGTACTTTATGTCCAGTGTATACAAGTGTCAGGCAGGCCAGGCTTTCTCATATCAGTAGAGTAACACGAGAGACAAAACACAATGAGAGAAAAAAAAAACCAAGCAACTTCAACGTAATACTGTCCTCCTAACGTAACTCTAAATATAAACATAAACTTAACCGGGGATCCTAATAAATCGTGATAGTACACTTATCATAAATGGAGGCTACTGCATAAATCTTGTAGGCTTAGATCGCGGTACGTGGCGCTGTGCGCTACGCCATCTTCGGTCAACGTCAATCTGCATAAATATTAGCTAATTTTTAGGTACTTATCAAAATTAGTGGCCCTATTACTATCTATATCGAATCGTCTATGGGCATTGTACACCACAAGCTGCACTAAATTACGCTTAAACTCGACCCTAGTACCTAAAACCCACAGAGTTCCCCCCACTAAATCTTTCTCCTAGATACCTTTTGACGTTACTAACAGGCCGCCAAAGAAAATGCCTTTTTAATTCCTCACTTTGTAATTTTTCTTTGAAGAATATTAATCACCTCACTAATCAAACACAAATATTGCCATGGTTGACCAATGAACTTATTTAGTTCTGTGGTTTACTGCGGTAATGGCGGCCAGAAATCGCAATTTTAGACGTCGACATTGGTTCAACACGTAAACCAAAATCTGATATATGTTTATATATTTTACTAAACATTTTCTTGGTCCTCTTATTTTAATAATGACGGACGAGGTCGGATATCCCTAACGTCCCTTAAAGCAATAATGGCATAAGAGGCGCCCTCAATTTTCAAAAAGTGATATTTTGGCACAGTTAGTTGGGTAATTTGTCTAGGAACCTATACCTGCGAACAAAAAAAGAAAAACAGAAAAATGCTAGAATTCGTATTTATCTAAAATAATCGATTGTAATTCGAATTGGGGAGCCCATATTGGACCTTAACGGCATAAGCTTAGAAATGGCTACGTTATGTCCTTCCATAGTGCCATCCTCGAGAAGATATCCTCTAACTTGACATGCATGAACCAATAAAACACCTATGGATGAGCGTAGACACTGTACATGACGCTATTTCCCTGGCTATTTCACTTGGAAGGCCGTTTCCAGCATCCGTTGAATTATTATCGGGATCCCCGATAATAATTATTCTAATTACAAATTTCTCGTTTTGTGACACACCGACTTTCGAGCTTAACCATTCACAGGTGTAGTTTTTAGCTACGCATTTCCCAATGCACGGTAAAATCCTCAATTTTTTGAAAAATTCGGGGGCGCTCTTCAACAAATGTGCTAATATTGCTTTAGCTGCACTTAATGCACTTAAAAAATCACGAGTCGGAACCCCTGTTTGGTATAGGGGAAAATTGCTCTTAGGTCTAACATGAAAAGTAACGCTACCTCACTGTTTTATCGGTGATCGTCAATGTGAATTGTTTCTAATAGATAACGGGGGTTTAGAGTTGGGATCCAGAAAAAAAAAAACGGCTTCGCGTTTCATGGTTCACTTTTTGGATTGTTTTCGATTGGTAATCTGAAAGTTGAATTTTTCTAGAATAGATCTAGATAGATCGATGTCATAAGCTTTTGTCAAACACTTTCGTTGATTATTTTGTCCATATTAGCATGAAGCCAAGAAGGTGGTGTTGTGTGTCTTCCGCACAACGACGGACCAGTATGATGGTGTACAAGAAGGAAGCCATAGTAACAGAGGTGCCGTCAACTCTCCGCAGGTTGGTTTTGTCATTTTCAATGCTATTAAAATTATATTGTTTTACCCAATGTAAGAAGAAATATCATAATATCCCCGATGAAGAAATGCAACATGAAGATATTACCAACCCATTACACCATATGGCTAACTTACGCACACTTTAATTTGCTAGTCATGAGATTTCCTTTCATCTTCTCAAAAATCACTGCTTATTTTGAGAATTCTGCAATGTAAAGAAGATTATAATCATTAACGTTTGCTATAACTGCCTCCCGGATCGTTGAGTAACATCATCATCTGATTCCATATTTGGCACAACGTCTTACCTAAGAAGACGCTCTCTTTGGCAGTATCGTCTAACCTGACTATACAACCGTACTGTCGCTAGCATCTTCCCATTGGTGCCATGACCAACCGTTTCCCATGGCAGAAGTTTCATTTCATTGCCACATAAATTTGACAAGGTTTTAAATTACAAGATATTCTTGCATTTAAGAATCAGATCATTTAAAGGATTTGACAGTAAAGAATTATATTTAATTCTTTTTTCTTCGAAGATTTTATGCGCTCAGGATTGGTCCCCAAAACCATCGTCAGATGTTGGAATTAAGTGTAATTGCCGGATCTTCCTGTCGTAAAGAATTTTCAGGGAATGTTTGAAGTAAAATCTGATCTTTAATACTCGTATCTGAGTTTATCACATAATACAATCCTAAACACTAACCCTTCCCCACATAAACACTATATCACCCTAATCCTCGCTAAAATCAATAGCTATCCTAAATTTCATCCCGTAAACCTAAGCCAACCCAACTTCTAACTCTCACCGTTATGTTAAAATCGTAATAATGATCCCTATACAAAATTCTGATTAATTAAGCTTATGCTGCTCCCGATCTGCTAATTCGGAATAATGATCCTTATGCTAAATTCAGAATAAACGACCAGGTTCGGAACAAATATCTCTGATTGTTTTGGAACTCGACTCTAAAAAAAACGCGCCTCCCGAATAATCTCTTCCGTTATCACTACCCCGCTTCGTGCCCCATTTTGTTTCTGGTGATGTTTCTATATACAATTGACATGTTTTTTAAACGGGCAAACACATGCTGCAGCAATTCTAAGATATGTCTGGTATTCTTGATACCAATAAGTAAATTCTCGTATTTTTGGATCGTAAACAAAACTGTGAAAACAAACTGGTTCTAGTATTTGACAAACCGTAAGTTCGTGCAGATGGGGCATTGACAACTTACACATTAGTCAGT
The DNA here is from genome assembly GCA_023653785.1 of Ophioderma brevispina. Classification (NCBI taxonomy): domain Eukaryota; kingdom Metazoa; phylum Echinodermata; class Ophiuroidea; order Amphilepidida; family Ophiodermatidae; genus Ophioderma; species Ophioderma brevispina. Next base: position 3,329 of record JAMKCH010051798.1, on the reverse strand, counting down.
CCTGGACTAATTTGATTGACAGAATTACATTAGTCCAGTCTGCGGATTAAAAAAAAAGACTGCCTAGCTTGATAGTCAGATTGCAGAGTCAAGCGTCAAATACAATCTTAGTCCATAGTGAAGTTTTGCTTGGACTAACCATTTAAGCGAATTTTAATACTACGTTGAACTTGCGTGTATTACTAAGGGTTCCCAAAAAAATACGTTCCCCCTAAAAAATTCGAGGCATTCGTGCAGAACATACGTAGAACGGGGACGATTGGAAAATTTTAAAAAGTTTTAAAGAGAGGAAACATTTGGCCTGCCACAAAAGTCGTTGCTTTCAAAAAACCATTTGGCATCAACACACACTCCCTTTGTCCATACATGATGTTTTTGTTGTTTTTCAGAAAAAGTTGCCACGTACGTATAAAGGTATAAAGTCGAGAAATATCAATTTACAACAACAATTTGATTTCACTGTCATTGTGTTGAATTTAAATCAGCTTATAAAACAGGAACAATTAGGCCACAAAGATGACAAAACAAGACAAATATGCAGACAAGAACAATGGATGAGATTGGTTAATAAGCAACACCAGCGAAATGTGTGAAACAGATGACCCTAAGGAGAACGCTTATACTGGATCAAAGGGTGGAATTATCCAGCGAGCATGGAACACATTCATCAACAGAACATCAGCAACTTGGTAAACAAAACAAGACACTGAGTTATCAGTGCCGATGGAGGAAACATTGACTATTGAGTCTCACCCTGAAGGACAAGAACAGTTAAGCTTATTTTGATTTGAAACAGAAGTTCAAACCATTCCCTTTTCTTTCATAAAAAGAGCCCATATACAGTATACTGATGATGTAAAAGCTTTACATCGCATTCTTTATTTTCCTGCATAATTTGTATTGTTGTTATTTGTTTGCACATTGTCAATATATGCCTTAAGATAGTTACCACAGATCGCAATGAATAATGAAAATGACATCGTGTTGTAAAATGTTAATTCTTATTTAGCATTTGAAACGGTTAAAAGTGCCACTTTTCTGACAGCATCATTTTTGGCAAAAGGTGGAGGAGGGAGCGTGTGTTGATGCCAAAGGGTTTTTTGAAAAGCAATGACTTTTGTGGCAGAGTCAAATGTTTCCTCTTCCAAAACTTTGTTTAAAATCTTCCAATCATGCAGTTCTAAGTGATAAGTTATGCGAAAAGTCCTTGAATTTTAGGGGGGAACTTATCGTGTGGGAAACCCTGTAGTAGAGGCGTGTGCTTGACTAAAACAGCTTGATGGAAGCATACTTTATTTCTCATTAATATAGGATCAATGTCGCTTCAAGTCAAGTATCAGTGAGTCGGGACGGAAGTTAACACATAGAAAATGATAAAATGTGAAAAAGTAATTTTTGTAGAAACATAAGACTAAAAGAGAGAAAGGAGAACAGAGGGAGAGAGAAATATCAGAGGAGGAGGAGGAGAAAGAGAGGGGGAGAGGAGGAGGAGGAGGGAGATCGGGAGCTAGGGAGAGATGGCGATATATTTGTACATGCGATTTGAGGAGAGATCTCCCCATGCCTGAAGCAAATCAAGACCTCCGAAGAGTAATTCATTTTCACGTGTTTTTTGTATATAAATCTATTTTTAATATAGCGCTTTGTCCTCCGTAAACAGTCTCAAGCGCTGTTTCTATTGTTATTAACTGCCGTCATCAGGAAATCGTCACAATCTTTCGCTTCATCTAGGCGACTGCTTGCCAAGCGTATATTCCTACAGTCACTTAGATGGAATTCCCATAACTGACAGCTCCCCATATTTCGCTTGGTCGGCAAGGAAATTTAGATTAATTATCTTGCCAGAGACAAAAACAATTACGTTGACTGAACGGGTCCGAACTCACCATTTACATGATCTTAGGATCACAAGTTCTGCACTTAGCTAGTATCTAGTTTCTTACCACTTCATTGTTGTGTTTTATACTACATTATTTTCAATATTCTTATTTGGTCGGCCAGGGACAAATGGTGTTGAAGCCACAGCATTCTTCAAAACAGGATTAGAAAATTTGGAGTGTAACTTGATAAACTTCTCTTATACACAGGTAAATTTAATAACTCAATGCAAGCTTTGAAAATTTGTATCTTACGAAATACTATGTCGTTAAATTTTCCCCTCAAGTATAACTTTAGAATATGATGGTCTTATTTTTACATTTTGTTATATGTTACATTATTTTGAAATATTTGTACTCTTGCATACAACCTCACGCCTAATAAGGAGCACCAATAGTGCAAAACATTTCCTTGGTAATTCTACCCATTTGGACCCGATGCACCCACATACATGTAATACAAGGAACCCAAGTAATGTATTTCCTATTGACATTAGATTTCACGTTAAATTGTAAATTTAAAAGACGTCATAGATAAGTCATAATTTTCATGATGTCGACACTGGCACTTTGTTAGACTTGCAAAAAAGTAGCTAGTTTCTTCCCTTTATGGCTGAGGAAGCTTCAGAAACCATACCCTAAAATGAGAATCACTTATAAAAGACCCTTTCTTCGAATAATTGGAGGCAGCAGCTTAAACAGCCCATATTGCAACATTCCAACAGCACTATACGAAACACACACCGGATGGGTTGTGCAAGCTTTCATGGTTCCTTTGCCCATTCAAATGAACCAGGAGAAAGATGGGTATTCGGTTTTAATCAAATCTGTTAATTAAATCACAAATTGACACCCGAATTAATCCAGCAAGTGTTCCCACTGGTTCGAACCGAGGACCCTTTGCTCCACTGCTAACCGATAGACCACGGCACTTTCGCATCTTTTTTCACACAAACCTTCATACTGGAACATTATATTTTGATTACAAATTTAGCTTTCTGATTTTCTGTTCTGAACTTGAATAAGCGGTACCCAGTTATTAAAACAAAATACTATTGTTTATATAAACCTAGATTCTTCCCTCTTATGAGTTACAACACGACCAAATAAGAACGCATTGCGCACGAAGTTCTTTGTACTCAACTTTGGCTGCATCCGATAGTGTTGGGGAAGTGGAGATTGGGAGTAGCGTCCCTTTCGCTCCACCGATTGTCGATCCGCACTACCTGGAAGACCCATACGACGTAAAAGCGTTTAATTCTGTAACTTTTACATGTTTAAGCGTTTCATATGTGTTCGTGCTTCAATAAAATTTGCGCCTGGCATTGTCTTGTTATCGTAGACATAATACCAAAGTAGTCTATCAGTACAACACTGTAAGGAATTGCCGAATGTCTAGCCTTTGCATTAACACTATGACCTCTGTCTCGACTGAATGCATCCAATCCTGTT